>VYZU01020487.1:0-25016 GCA_013401355.1 Ceyx cyanopectus | reverse complement strand
CAGTGTTCAGATGGTTGTCTCTCAGGGAGCAGTGCTGCTTGTTCTGCTCACTACTACATGTCCTGCAGATAGGCAGGTGCCATGACAGGTTCTGTGATGGTCTGGTTTGTCAGCAGGATCTTTGTCTGGTTTTAGCAGAAGGAAATATTTTCAGTCTCTTCTGAGTTTGGATCTCCCAGCAAATGAGTTCAACTGACTTATGCTGTAAAGTCATTGCCATCACCTAGACTCTCTTTAAATGTCTGAACAAGAACATATCATTTTATGCCTCATTTATCAGCTGTGCATAAACCTGATGCCTTGCCCCTTTTGGCCTGGATATCCAGATGAACTGCTTCTTTGGTTCTGCTCCTTGGGCAGATCTGAGCAGAGGTTGGCTCACGCAAGTCACAGGGAGGTATCAGGAAAGTCACTGGGAGAAGAGCTTACTAAAATAATAGCTATGTGTGACTAAGTCTGGAGAAGGGGACAGAAAAGGAGAAACAAATGCAAATTCCAGGGGACAGAAGAGTTGAGGAGTGAGGACAGATCCCAACAGGATGGACAGACCTCCCCTAACCATATAGCCATGGGGTGGGGAAAGGGAAGTGTTCTGCCTATGGGCATCCCAATAATGCAATAAACACCAGACAAAAGCAAAAGCCTCAAAGGCAGAAAGAACATTCACAACATCCACTGGACTTAAAAAAGCAGGTCCTATTCTCAGATAAGACAGGAGCTCTTGGCAGCCTCCCTGGGACACGGTGAGGTTTCATCTCCCTGGCCATTTAGTTATTTGAAGTAGGTGCTTCTGAAATATTTTCTTGTTTGTTTGTTTGTTTTCCATGGGTGATACAGTAGTTTCCAGAAAGACTAAGCATNTGGGAGAAGAGCTTACTAAAATAATAGCTATGTGTGACTAAGTCTGGAGAAGGGGACAGAAAAGGAGAAACAAATGCAAATTCCAGGGGACAGAAGAGTTGAGGAGTGAGGACAGATCCCAACAGGATGGACAGACCTCCCCTAACCATATAGCCATGGGGTGGGGAAAGGGAAGTGTTCTGCCTATGGGCATCCCAATAATGCAATAAACACCAGACAAAAGCAAAAGCCTCAAAGGCAGAAAGAACATTCACAACATCCACTGGACTTAAAAAAGCAGGTCCTATTCTCAGATAAGACAGGAGCTCTTGGCAGCCTCCCTGGGACACGGTGAGGTTTCATCTCCCTGGCCATTTAGTTATTTGAAGTAGGTGCTTCTGAAATATTTTCTTGTTTGTTTGTTTGTTTTCCATGGGTGATACAGTAGTTTCCAGAAAGACTAAGCATTCCATGTCTGCCAAATAAACCTTTGCTCTTCTAAAACAGGCTAGGGCCAGCTAGAAACAGATGTGATCTTATGGACTGGCAATGCTTGGCCATGTCAAAACACTGTAGGGATTCAGAAACAAGGCAGTAAAATAGTTCAGCCCGTTTCACAAAGCAGCTCCTAGATGATCCAGAAGACATCTTCCCAGCACTGCTTGCTGCACCTTTCTAACAGTGACAGGTATTGACTCCAGGGAATCCCTCAGGTAATGGAAATCCAGGAAGCAGCACTCCAGAGGGACACAAAACCCGTTTCCCTTCCAGACACTACCTCTCAGAGATAAAAGGCAGCAGAAAGTGTCAGCTTGAAAGATGAGTAGGTCTTTCCACAGGGAGCATGCTGTAAAGGTCTTTGAACCGCCTCCGGGCTGAATCAGAACCTCATGTCCTGAATGAATTTTCCATTGAATCACCAGAAACCTGTTGCAACTGCTCTGCAGGCTCTGTGGTGACCCATCCATTCTGCTGCACAGCCAGTTGGAAAAAGTGAAGAAGCATCATCAGAAGCCTGATTTCTTTCCCATCAGGAAACAGAGAGTTTAAATCCCTGAGCAGTTTTGTAATACTCATCATGGTGAAGAACTCTGGGGCTTTTACTGTACTCCCCCAAATTCATGCATCTGGGAACAGAAGAGGCAGGAATTTGTCAGGAGGATCCTGCAGTTAACTCTGCAGTGAGGTACTGATAAAGAAGTTAGTGAGGGAGTGCTGGCTGGTCAGCCAGCCTTTTTGATGCACAGGGATGGGGTATGTTGGGTGCAGTGTCCTCCCTGACTAAAGCCCACGTTGCTTTTGCCACACAGGAATGCAGAAGCTGGATGCATCTTGGCACTCAGAAAATGTGACTTTAGCCTCTTTCTTTCTCCACTTCACTGTTTCAATTCTCTGTTGCTACTTTATTAACAGGATTTGAGATCTGCTTTCCTCACACTGTCTGTTCCTTCTCCCTACAATAGTGTCTAATGCTTCTCTGACAATGTTTCCCCATATGATGTGGAAATGCTTATAAATGTATGAAGGGTGAGTGCCAGAAGGATGGAGCCAGGCTCCTCTCAGTGATGCCTGATGACAGGACAAGGGGCAATGGGTGGAAGCTAAGGCATAGGAAGTTTCATGGAAACATGAGGAGGAATTTTTTCACATCAAGGGTGATGGGCACTGGAACAGGCTGCCTGGGGGGGTTGTAGAGTCTCCCTCTCTGGAAATATTCCAAACCTGCCTGGACGTATTCCTGTGGGAGCTGGTCTAGGTGACCCTGCTCTGGCAAGGGGTTGGACCTGTTGATCTCCACAGGTCACTTCCAGCCTCTGACATTCTATGATTCTATGATATGATTCTATGATTATGGTCTGCTCAGAAGCATAAGTCCCTTAAGCTTTTCTGCAGAGATCCACCCAAAGGGAACAGCAAGGTCTTAGAAGAACATGTACTGATTCCTGCACTGGCATTGCAATGCACAGAGCAGCAGATAAGATAATGTAGAGGCCTCTGCTGTAGGCAAAGCAATGAAGAATAGAAAACTGGCAGAACAGGCTTTAGCAAACCCATTTTCTTAGAGCATTGAGAGGAGGGAAACTATCAGCAACAGCAGAGGGAATTCCCTCCTATCTCTCTGCATTTCTCCTCCCAGGAGGTATGGGTTGACAATGACCTCACAGATGACATTGTTCTGTGCTCATGCTGCTTGACATGTCATTAAGGTCTTCCCATCCTCTGGCTGCTGAGTGCATTAAAGCTGTGGCTCGTCAGCCCTAGACACACCACTGTGATTTTCTGGGTATCTCTGTGGGTGTGCTGGAGCAAAGCCTCTTTCCAGGGCCCATTGGGGTGGCTTGTGGTTCTTCGCTCTTCCAGCATGGGATGAGCTGTGCACTGGCAGGGGAACCTTGCAGGAAATGTATCTGTGTGTGTGTATCTCAGACAATACATGGGACAAGGGAGGAGAAAAACCTGTGAAAACTCTTTCAGCTCATAGGACAAATGCAGAATGACCAATGGGATGACCTGGGAGTAGACACCAAGAGTATGAGCAGCGGAGGGAAGGGACTGTCTCAGGCCCTCCTGGCTGAGAAATCAGCCCCAGCAGCCAAGATCTGCCAGACATCCTCAGACGATGGCAGTGGGTATGCATTCTAGTGTGAGCGTGTTTTCCAGTCAGGTCATTAGCTAAATGGAATGTGTGCTTCCTCACACATCCAATTCCTTGCAGAGGGAACACAACTCGGCTTGTACCAGCTATGCTTTCATTGCCGGATTATTTTCAGTGACCATGACAATCGAAGGATATAACTCATTTATTTTCAATACATATCCTAACTGACAGACAGTGCCCACATAATGGAGAGTATCTCATGTGAATATTTCTATTTTGAGGCACCAGTTTCTGTCAGTCTATTTCCATTCCATATATTTTTTCTCTCATTCTTTCTAGTGCACCTTGAGACCAGTATGTAGGAAACTGCTTTTGCTTTTTAGACTAATTAGTCCATTCTCATCACCTATTATACTCCTTCTGCTTTCCTCAAAAAAAAAATAAAAAATAAATAAAAAATAAATCCAGGATGGTGGCAGCTTGATTCAGAAAAAAAGTTACTTCTTTCTATTGAACAATTTTTCTGGAAAATCATAGCTTTTTCCAGAGTTTGCTCCAGAATCTGAGATGCCCTGATGAGCTCTGCAATTCTGTGATACCTTTCACGCAGGTAGTTCTTCCATGAGGACACCAAACCTTTGTTCAGCCTTCCCAGTCTGCATTATAACATCTTGAGCTTGGACATACTGTTGAGTTTCAGCACAGGAGGGAGTGCAGGGTTATCATGTGGCTGTTTGACTTGGACAGGCTGGAGAGTTGGGCTGAGGGAACCTTGAGAAGTTCAGCAAGACCAAGTGTAGGGTCCTGTCCCTGAGGAGTAACAAACCCCTGCACCAGTACAGGGGAGGGGTGACCTGCTGAGAAGCAGATCTGTGGAGAATGACTGCTGAGTGTTGAGGGACAGCAAGTTGACCATGAGCCACCGATGGACCCTTGTGGCCAAGGAAGCCAGTGGTCTCCTGGGGCCATAGAGAAAAGTGTGGGCAGCAGGTCAAAGGATGTTCTCCTCCCACTCTGCACTAGTGAGGCCACCTCTGGAGTATTGGGTCCAGTTCTAGGCAGAGACTAGAGGTTGCTGGAGAGAGTCCAGCAGAGTCTATGAAGATGCTGAGGGGCTGGAGCATGTCTATGACAAGGAAAGGCTGAGACTCCTGGGGCTACTTGGCCAGGTGAAGACTGAGAGGGGATCAAGAGCTAAAGGGCCCCTTGGAGGACAAGAAGATGGGGCCTGACTCTTGTCAGCAGTGCCCAGTGACAGGACAAGGGGCACTAGGCACCAGCTGGAACTCAGGAGGTTCCATCTGAGCAGGAGGAGAAAGTTCTTTGTTGTGAGGGTGTCAGAGCCTGTCCCAGGCTGCACAGAGAGGTTGTGGAGTCTCCTTCTCTGGAGAGATTCCAAACCTGCCTGGACACTGTAATCCTGGGCCCTCTGCTCTGGGTGACCCTCATAGAGAAGGGGGTTGGGATGAGATGATCTCCAGAGATCCCTTCTAACCCCAAACAGTCCATGACTCTGTGATTCTGTCTAATTCTATTGTTGGTGTCTCAGTTGTGTGTCTAGAACAAGGTGGATTATTCCTGGGTCATATATCTGTCTGATACGCACACCATGTCCTTGAGAAATGCAGACCCTCTTTCTACCTAATGTTTGCCTGGACTGAGTTTCTCTGTCACTTAAGCATTGAGCTGTAAAATGAGCATTGTAGTGCTTCCCCATGGCACTGATAGGGCTTGTGTTTCCTTTATTTGTTACATAATGGTTGGATAATGCTTTAAAATTCAGCAGAAAGTTTCATGGGAGCATCCCAGATGAGATGAACATTTATTCATGAAAGAACTTTCCTGGGTCTGGAATGGTTACTGGAGTTAAAATGTAATGAAGACAAGGGTGTAGAACCTCAGTGGGCATCTTTTCACAGCAAAACCAATTTCAAGTCCTTTAATACTGAAAATATTCACACTGGATGAAATAACTCCCATAGGATGGAAACTTCATTAGTAGCTGAAGGTCATTTACATGGGACATGGATGATCCATGTTTGAGTCATTGGTCTGATTCAAGACCTGAGCAGCATGGTGATAAATCCTTCCTTAATTTTCTTTCAAAAGGTCCATGTTCTGTTGTGTTTTGAGCTGTTTCTTAACAGACACAATCTCCTTGCTCAGGGGTTTGAGATGGGAAATAGTCTAATGATCTGAGATAGAAATCAGCACATCCAAAGTATCAGAGATGACTGGAGATCAGAGGGTTTTGAGTGCAAAGGGAGATGAGGCACAGGAAGGGTCCTGGAGAAGGAAAGGTGAAGCACTTATGTGTGTAAGAGCCAGCTGTGGGCTTTCCCTTGCCCATGGCCTGGCTGATGCTATGCACCTGGCTGCTTCACTTGAAGGAGAGCAAGTACCACTTGTGTCTTCTAAGTGATACCCATTCATCACAATTATTCATCAGAAGACCAAGTGAGAGATCCTCAGTCCCTCTGAGGGACTCAATAGAGCATCTGGAGCTGAAGCAAAATGCAAACACCACCTTTGAGATGAGAAAGAACTTCTGAGCAGCAAGGATGTGATTGGAGTTGCAAGGGCAGAGGAGATGTTTGAGGGCTGCAAGGCTTTGACAATTTTTTTCCTGCACATTTCACAAGGCTTTTTTTTTCCTTTGCAGTGGAAATACCTCTGAGTCTGAATTCTTGCACCTCAACTCTCCTACCTGTAAAATGGAGGGAAACAGTGTTTCTCCCACAGAGACACTGAGAAGTAAAGTGCTGGGAAGCTGTGGATAGCAAGGGTGTAAAAACCAGAGAACAAGGGTGATTAATGTCTTCCAGACACTGTGTCCTGGTGTTTCCTTAGCATGTGGCTCTCTGTGGCTAACACATTTCATTTCACAGGATCTCCTTGACAACTGATCTTGGACAGAGGTCTCCTGAGTACAGCATGCTGTCTGCAGTGGATGAAGGGTGAAACCATGGGAAGCATTCAAATGTACTTGTGTGCTTTCTACATGAATTAGACTTAAATCTAGTCATGCCCAAAACTGAGAGAAAGCCAAGAAAGCCAAGGAACGTAGAAAAAACTATCATGGTTTCCATCTGGAGAGGTAAATTGGATGAACATAGCTTGTCCTGGCCTTTTTCCATACACTTCATACAAGTGCCCCTTGGAGACTTCTTGAAAACTAACTAACCCTCCAGATGTTCCCTCCTGCAGAATCTTGGTGCTTTTTTAACCAAGTGCAGTGATTCCCTGTGAAAAACAAACAAACAAACAAACAAACACACACAATGAGACTGCTGTAAAACACTTTGGATTTAATCTCAATACTCCTTGCAAGGTCCTGACCACTATGGTTTAATGTCCTTGGAATAAAATGGACAAAATGGACAGAAATCAAAGCCAGTTGCCATATATGGAGAAAGGAGAATTCTCACTTGATTAAAGGAGGCAACAGGTTTGACTTCAGTGATGACCCAAATGGCCTCTTGAGATCCCTTTCAACTGGAATTATTTTATGATTAGGGCTAGACTCACTGGAAAGCAGCTCCATGGAGAGGGACCTTGGAGTCAGGGGGGACAATAAGCTCTCCATGGGACAGCAATGGGCCCTCGTGGCCAGGAATGCCAATGGTGTTCTGGGGTGTATTAAGAAGAATGTGGGCAGCACGTTGAGGGAGGTTCTCCTCCCCCTCTACTCTGCACTAGGGAGGTCACATATGGAGTTTTGGGTCCAGTTCTGGGCTCCCCAGTTCAGGAGACACAATGAAATACTAGAGACAGTCCAACAGAGGCTGTGAGGATGCTGAAGGGGCTGGAACATCTCTGCTGAGGAAAGGCTGAGGGACCTGGGGCTGTTGAGCCTGGAGAAGAGCAGCCCGAGAGGGGAGCTGATGGATGGTTACAGATCTCTGCAGTATAGGGGTCAAGCAGAAGAGGCCAGGCTCTGGTCAGTGGTGCCCTGGGATAGGATGAGGGGCACTGGGCACAACCTGGAACATGGGAAGTTCCAGCTCAACATGAGGAGAGATTTGTTCCCTGTGAGGGTGACAGAGCCTGGAACAGACTTCCTAGAGAGGCTGTGGAGTCTTCTGCTCTGGAGACTTTCCAGCCCCACCTGGATCTGTTCCTGTGTGGGCTGCCCTGGGTGACCCTGCTCTGTCAGGGGGTTTGGACTCAATGATCTCCAGAGGTACCTTCCAAACCCCACCATTTTAGAATTCAATAAAAAACAGGTACATAGCTCCTGGGTCTTATCCCTTTTTGCTGTTTTTGGGGAGTCTCTTTTTTTTTTCATGCTTTAATTCACTGTCAGTCTTCAATGCGAGCAGGAAAAATGAGAGTCAGTTTTGGAAGATGATTGCCTTCCTCTTTGAGAGCCTTGTGTACAAGTTCGACTTTGCATTACTGACCTAAGGAAAAAAAAAAAGGTCTAAAATACAGAGTTGTTGACAACTCTGTCTGCTTTGAGCATCTGAGGCATTCACAGCTCTGATCCGATCATGAGCCCATCACAGTTCAGAGAAACTGTTCTTCTCCATCCTGTTCTTCTCCATCTCCTGAAACCATTTGCTTTAGAAGGAGACAGTAGAGGTTCCCTAAAAAAAAGTAAATAAATAAAACCAACCCCAAAACAAGCTCAAATCCATCATTCAGCTTCTCTTGAATGAGAAAATGTGCCTTGCAGCTCCAGAGAAGCACGGCTGGCTGCACAGCAGCAGGGAAAGCAAGGTCATCTGAGGCATCTCCATCTCCTCTGGCAGAGCCTGGCATCTGCGAGTCCCTCCTACGCCTTCACAAAAGCATTTGTTAAAGGAATTTATACCTGGAGTGTAGGCCAGACTCAGCTTTGCTGGTGCAGCAGAACTGCACATTAGTTGGCTGTCCAGGGGGATGCGTGGTCAGGGTGTGGGAGATCAAGGCAGTAACAACCCCAGTACACGTTGGCGACTGGCCTGCTGGAGAGCAGCATAGGGGTCCTGGTGAACAGCAGGATGACCATGAGCAAGTAATGGGCCCTTGGGGTGAGGTCAGTAGGTTTGAGAGAGGGTCTCCTCCCTTTCTGCTCTGCCCTGGTGAGGCTGCATCTGAAGTATTGAGTCCAGTTCTGGCCACCTCAGTTCAGGAAGGACAGTGAACTGTTGGAGAGAGTCCAGTGCAGAGCCCCAGAGATGCTGGAGGGAGTGGAACATCTCACTGCTGAGGAGAGGTTGAGGAGCTGGGGCTCTTTAGCCTGGAGAAGAAGAGACCTCAGTAATCTTTAGCTTGGAGAAGAGGGTGACCGCAGTAATGGTTATAACCATGTAAAGGGTGAGTGTCCGAGATGGTGCCAGGCTCTGCTCAGGGACATCCAGTGACAGGACAAGGGGCAATGGGTGCAGCTGGAACACAGGAGGGTCCGTGGAAATATGAGCAGAAATTTCTTCACTGTGGGGGTGTCAGCCTGGAACAGGCTGCCCAGAGAGGCTGGGGAGTCTCCTGCACTGGAGACTTTCCAAACCCACCTGGACACTTTCCTGTGTGACTTGGTCTCACAGGGGAGTTGGATTTGATTTTTTGAGGTCCCTTCCAACCCCTAACATCCTGTGATTCTGTGACATATTGGTCAGATTCCATGATGAGGTGTTCCTGTGCAGGGTGCCAGATGGATGTGTTGCTGCCTCAGCTGTACCAACTTCATGTAGTGCGCCAAAGATATAAGAATTATTTTGCTTGCTGGGCTGAAGTGACCCTTCATGCAGCTTTCCATAGCAAGAGCTCTTTGGAAAAGCAGACTTCCTTCCCTACAAGATGAGCACAGCTATGAGGGAGATGGGGGCAGAACAGAGGTCTTCCAGAGGCAGGAAAATGTGAACTGTGGCTATATTTGCAGGTGGCAAAAATCAGTGTCTATTTTGCCACCTGCATCTGCTGAGAGGTTAACAAAAAAGACTTAAATTTATTCACTTCAGTGAGGAATAAGCGTAACTTCAGTGGTCTTCTAGAAGCTCAGTGTGAATCCCAGAGCTGTGAATAGCTGTGAGGAGACCTCTTAGGGAACACAAGCTCAACAAGCCAAGATGGAAAATGAGGTAGATAAGGTGGATATGTCTGACTCCATCTGCCATGGATTAATCTATGAGACCAGCATCGGAAAAACTACATTGATCCTTGGAGGTAAAAGAGACAGTGAGTCATTTAAACATATTGACACCAGTATGCTCAGGGTCCATCAAGAAACAATTTCCATCCATCCATGAATAGATACAACCGAAGCACATTCCATTATTTAAAGAAAGGTGGAGTTGTTTTGATCACTTCTTTTTGTTTCGGAAAGGATTTAGCCTGTGTGTTAAGTCAGGCAGCGTGAAGTGAAGAAGGGTCCGGTGATGGAAAATGCACATATATTTGCTCAGAGTGAGATAGAAGAAAGGAGGTTTAATCTGCCCTTGGTTGGAAGAGAGAGAGGAGAGCCCACTGCACAGAGAGGAGCCCATTGCAGGGGAACCCGGGCTACCAGGGCATTTTCACATGCAATGGAAGTTGCTCAGCTCTCCGCAATTGTCAGATGAGCCACGTCTGCACTGTGATTTCCTCAGAGACTAGAATCTGAGAATAAAAATCACAAGTAAAAAAGACAAATTTAATCTACAGATCAGGTCCTTTGTCAGATCAGTCTGATCTTGTATGAGAAGGTGATTCCAGGCTCTGCCCAAGTGGTGGGATCTTCATGTCAAACAAGCTCAATCATGTTCACTACAAAGGTTCAATTTTCACTTTCACTGTGAGTTTGTTGGGAAATAGTGTTTGTCCTGAGGGAAACCAATAATTCTGAGTCTGTCCTCCTTCCATATCTGAAAAAAAAAACCCAACCTCAAACAGGTTGAGGGCCCAATATTTGAATGGGATGAAGTTTTATCTGCTTCATAAATTTGAATCTTCATGATGCTGTTCCAGTGATGTTGAAGTGTAATAAAGTAATATAAAGATGGTAATGAAATTAAAATAATTAAAAATGTGTCTGCCTTTTTAAAGGCTTTGTCATTAGTGGAGGAAGAAAGTCAAAACAACCCATGTAGTCATTTTCCTGTTTCATGTTTCTTCCATGTTCTTTCCAAGCTCATGCAGTGGAGCACCGCCATGCAAGGCCTTCGCTT
This sequence comes from Ceyx cyanopectus, assembly GCA_013401355.1. NCBI lineage: Eukaryota > Metazoa > Chordata > Aves > Coraciiformes > Alcedinidae > Ceyx > Ceyx cyanopectus. Next base: position 14,450 of record VYZU01020487.1, on the reverse strand, counting down.
TATGGGGCTGCATCCCTTCACAGTGATTCAAGTGTTTGTTCACCTGAATGTTTGAGGGAAATTAATCTTCGGCTGGGAAAAGAGAATAAATAAACCCAAGCAAATGTTCTCTGGTGACTTGACTGCATGTACTTTGAGCAGGATAATGTAAGGGCTCAAATCTCTGCCACCGTGACAGGTGACTTACTTCCCCCAGTTCAAATAGAGAATTATGAGCTGAAGCCTTGGTAGAGCAGAGAGGAGAGTGTAATTGTGCTGTGGGATTGCTCAATGGCAGGCAAGTAAACACCATCACAGAATGGCATAGACAGGACAATAAAGGACTAAATTAATGGCTGGTAGGAGGAATTAACGTAAGATTAACCCTTAATTAGCTAAACTTTTGACACCACACTCACTGCTCCCTGGCACTAAAATGGATGGTCTATATAGAGACACCCATTAAGAGTCTGTATTTCTTCCACCACCACCTGTCATGCTTTGGAAGAGCAGCCTGTGTGATTCATCTTTGCCTTCCATGCATGAAACGGTTGCATCAAGTAACTCCTCAAGTTTTCCAATGATGGAGAAACTGTGAGAGCTGAACCAGGATGTTGAAGAGGCTTCAGTTTGACCTCAGATGGGTGATAGGATTATGGTTTGGGAGATGGGAGGGAATTGAAGCCATCTGGAAAGTGATGGTTTATTTGAAGGGCCTTGGATGAGAACAGGATTTTTGCCACCAGATTTCTTATTTGTTTCTGGTTTGTTGTTTTGGTTTTGTTTCTTTGTTTGCTTGTTTGTTTTTCACTCTGAAAATAGAATCCAGAAATGTTACTGTGAGTTCTGCCAGGAACTTCAGTTTCTGTCCGTCATATTTCTATTTTTCTCTGGACACACTTGGTGGATTATACCTCGCAGAACATCCTCTTTTGCTATGGAGGTGATGGCTGGTTACAGTAGTGGCACAATGCTGATGTATTATTTTTCTTTGAAGCATTGAATATTTGTGGATTCCTCCTTTTTATTTGTTTATTTTTTGTTGCTTTGTTTAGTTTGTAGTTGTTATTGTTGTTTGGGGTTTGGTTTTTTTTAAGAAAAGAAACTTCATGTTTTCCCAAAAATTTTTTTTGGTGAAAACTGCTTATGTGGTAGCTCCTCAAACAACATTTCCATCTAAAGCAGTCTTCGTGTTAAAAATCAAAACGATTTTCATGAGTAGCATGATAAGACAGGGTGCAGGTACCATGTCCTCATTAAGAGTTGAGTTCTCACGAGTGATGTTTGCTGCTCTGCACCAACTGCAACCGGTTCCATGTAGTGTGCATGAAATTCCAGAGACATTCATGAGAGCGGAGGGAGGCCATGAGTGAGAAGATGCAATGGTGTAGATGGCTGTTAAGGATGAGCTGTGGGAGAAAGCAAGTCCCAGCCTGACAAACCAGTCCTTTTTCTATTCAGCCTCAGTGTAATCTGCCTCCTAAAGACATTGAGGAGAGTGAGATCATGATTTTAGCCCTCAAAGTTGCATCCATCTCTGGAAAAATCATTCTGTTCTCATCACTTGGTAATACAAGACCCTTAGAGATCAGTCCCATTATGATGTTAGGTGGTTGAGGCCCCATCCCTGGAGATATTCCAGGTGAGGTTGGCCAAGGCTCTGAGCAGCCTGGTCTAGTTGAGGGTGTCCCTGCTCCCTGCAGGGGGCTGCACTAGACGACCTTTGAAGGTCCCTTCCATCACTAAACATTCTCCGATTCTATGATGTACATCTGCTCCTTTCCAGGGAAAAAAAGCTCAAGAGGGAAAGGATTTTTTGATGGTGTTCATGCAAGGTACTAGGAAAACATGCAAGGGTTCACTGCAGGGCATGTAGGATGCTGAAGTCCCTAAAAACTCTCTCTCTGCTAAGTACATCAGTCTTCAGAAGCTTGTGATACTTCTCTGCTGCTGTTGGCACATTGTGCCAGGTTGAGCTGTGACTCTCAGCTCCTTGTTCCCAATCTGTGTTATCTGGAGGTCCTGAGCAGGGTGTGGAGTGGCAGGTTAAATGAGGCAGGGAAAAGGAATAGGGAAGATCAGTAGAGGAAGAGGGAAGATGAGACAGAAATGGAAGAAAACTGTGGATATGGCATGAGAAAGCAGAGTCCTGATGTTGGCTCAGTGGCAAGCAAATTCTCAACAGAAGAAAGCATGGGGTTTTGAAACACAGATTGATGAGCCTGGAATTGGTCTGAACATTTCCATTGAAAACTTTCAATCAGAAAATGTTTTCTGGATGCAAAAAAAATTGCTTTCCTAAGGTTACACTGGCTGGAATGAGATTTCCCATGAGAAAAAAATGAAAGCTTTTTGTCTTAAAGTATTTATATTTTACATGAAATTAATTACAAGTAAATCTCAGAGCAAAACAAATTCTTGAAACCCTGGGATGTCTCATTAGATGGATGTTCAGCTGCTTCTGAATTAAGTAATGGAAAAGGTGACCTGGAGCAGACTCTACATCTTGCACTTGTAGACCAGGAGCACACCAGGCTCTATTTTACATGGCTTTTGAGGCAAAACCTGGTATCATCTGATGTTAGGAAGGGTGAACCCTGAGTTACATACTCGTGTCTGGCTTGCCCTGAATAGAGGGATTTCATACACTGCTTTTCAATGAGTCCTCTCCTTCAAAGGCAGGTTTCAGAACATGATGCTGACAGCCCATCCTCTGAGCTTTCTGGAGATGGCTCTGTTCTAGCCTTATTTCCTGATAATAGAAAGTTTCAGCAATATTTCCTCCCTTTGAAGAAGCAGAAGTCTCAAAACCATTTGGTTTCTGTAAGTTTCATGAAAACTGTCAGCTGGGAGAGACTCAAACTCAAGCCCACTGAGGACAAGCAGGGTCAAAGAGGATATTATACATTTTGTCTGACAGCAAACAGCTGTCCAACAAGCATATGTGCCCCACTTTCTCCAAAAGCAGCCTGGCAGTAACCAGACAGCTTACACTTTTCTGACAGTGCAGGCAGCACAATGAAGGGAAAAATCAGTGTGCATAAGGCTGTGCTATGCATGGGCCATGGAGAAACCACCCAGAAGTAGATCTACCTTCACACAACCCTGTGTGCATGTGAAGGTAGGTGCATAGATGTGGATGTTAGCTGCTCCTGGCTTAGTCTGCTTTTGCCTGGTGGGAATGCTAAGGGACCTGAAGCAAAGCAGATGTTAGAAGACAAAATATTATCATTCTTAGATACCTAAGTTTTGTTAATTCTCATATTTCAAAAACACCTTGTTTTACAATGGATTTCCCCCCCCCCCCCCCCCCCCAGATTACATAAAGCGTTTATTTCCCTCCTTGCATTTGCTGATGATGTTCTTTTCTGCTGAATGTGTGCAATTGAACATGCACAAGCATGTGTCTACCAGTATCCATATGAATCAACCTGTTGGGCTGTCACAGCAGGTCCTGCTGGAGCATAGGTTCTGCATCCTAATTGTTTTCACCACCCTGTTGCCCAGAAAGCCAGAGATGCTCATACTGGGCCTTTGAAATAAAGTGCTGCACACACAATACGGGCTATGCAGACACAGGTGATCTGGGGGGGGACCAGAGCCTTGTGGTGCTGGTGTTTCATACAGCAAATGCCCATAATCAGAAAGAAAGTGGGAATGTGGAAAAGAAACTGGGAGAGTAGAGACATCCTTTGATTTTTAAGCTAAGGACAAGACCAATGGTACAAAACTGACTCTCCTGGGTTTGGGAAAGGGCGGGGTAAGTACCAGTTTAGAACATTTTAACACCTTCTCTTGCTGGGCTCTGCCATTCTGAACAGTCCCCAACCTTCCCCTGTGAATTCTTTTGCACTTATAGCTCATGGCTCTCCAAAAGAGGTGGGAAAAGGTCAAAGAGATCCTCTGTGTAGCCCTCCAGTCTTGCTCCTACTGCGCCCTCTGCTCCACCCTGCTTACAGGAGGCTGTAAGCAAAAATCCTGCTATTTCACTTCAATACTCAGGTTACCCATTTGGTCCCATTACATCCATACTCTCCATGACATCCAGCACCAAAGGTAATGCACATCTGGCCGCACCAAGGAGGACTAGAAGACCCTAAAACCCAGATAGGGGTGGTTCTGCTTTGTCTTAATAGGTTCCACTCTCAGCTTCGCTCCATGGGCAGCATCTTTCTCCCTCCAACCACCTCTGAGCCTGCCTAATACCCAGAGGTGGGAGCAGACCCATGGTGCTGGTGTGGACCTGCCTTGTGGGACTCGAGGTGCACGAGCTGACCACAACTTGGTGTTGTGTTCCTCAGGGCACAGGTAGGAACAGCCCAGGCCCGAGGCTCCGTAACACCACTTGAGTACAGTGTTTTCATCCCTCCCTTCACACTGATGGGAGAATTGTCAGCTCCTTCAGGCAAGGACTGACTTCCTGGTTTATGTTTATTATTAAACACATATTTTTAAAGGTGATTAAAAACTAAATAAGGGAGGGGATTTCGTTTAAATTAGAGAATATAGGGAGTTGTGATTTTCTGCAGAGACAAAAATACTTATCGTTCCTGTTTGGAAGGAGTTAAAACCAAACTGATTTTTCTGTTAATGTCTTCACTTAAAAAACTTTTTTATAGCCTTGATTGCTCTATTTGCAAGTCAGGTGCAGAGCGTACCTGAGCATCCACAGCTACTGCCAGCTCTGCAAACCCCAGATAGCTTCTGCAAGAGCCTGCAGGCTAAACAGCATCCTTAAGTAAAAATGCCTGCCTCCCTTCCGCTTTGGAATGCTGTTAAATGTGGAAAGGGATTTCTAAGCCTAAGATTACTCCTCTGTTTCATGTGCCATTGGCTATTTGTTGGTACAATTAATTACATCTTTTTTTCCTCCCGTGTTTCCAAACAATATGTAATGGTTCCCTTTGCAAGGGGTTAAAGTGAAGCACAGCTGCCACAGGGAAATTCATGTGGCAAACTATTTCTAGAGAAGAAGCAAGGACAGTTTTGTCTCCAGGGGTAGGAAAATGTGCTGTGCATTTATTTCGTTGCCAATCAGGTAGGTACTTAGACCCATTTGTAATGTAATCTCAGAAGCTGGGGAAAAAGTAGAAGTGAATTGTCAATGCTGCTATCGTCAGCCCTTCTAGCTTGTGTATTCTGGTCCTGCCACGACTTTTTTTTCCTATCAGGAGGAGAAATAAATATAGGAGTCAGGTATGTTCTTGTAATAGTACTTGTCTTTCCAAAAAAGACTCACACACTTTCACAATAAAGAGAATAAACATCACACAGATTCTTTGCTAAGGAAACTTTCAGTCTGCCCTCCTCCAAGCTGTATACCCAAGCAGCACTCTGCCATATTTCCTGGTCCTACCTGGGATAGTTACTCTTCACTTTCTATCCAGGCACATCCACTCTTGAGATTTTCCAGCTATTGGCTATGCAACCAGGAATCCCACTCAGGCCACCTCAACATGATGTTTTTTCAGTCTATGTGTTGGTTCCTGTCTCACTTGATTGTTAAGGATGGTGATGTTAAGGATTCAGTGATGCAGATAATGGGGTTTTATCACTTGTTACATCAGGGTTGCTCTGCCCCCCAGTTTTATGCATATGATGTCTGATACTCAAGGGGAAAACCACATTCCTGAGATCTCCTCCCAGGCAGCCTGACAACAGAGGTTTTGGTTTCTCGCTCCGGACTTGAGACACAGTCTCCAGTAACTCCATGCTGGATTTTTCTACCTATCTAGTGCAAGCTGGGAGAGGAAGACAAGTCCAGGGAAAGGTGAGCCCACTGTTTGAAGGGGTTGGGAAGGATCTTAAAGAATATCCAGTTCCAGCCCCCCTGCCATGGGCAAGGACACTTCCCACTACAGCAGGTTGCTCATGACAGACTGCCACAAAGAAAAATACTTTCATGCTGAATTTCATAGATTTCTCCCTCCTTTACTTATAATAAAGAATTATCTTACTATTTCTTTAAGAGCCAGAGGTTTAGCAGGTAGATAACTTACACTTCTTAAAAGCCCAGCCCCAGCTGTGAAGCAAATATTCCTTTCCTCTCAGGGAACCATTCCTTTGACTTGTTATTTTGAGCTCCATCATGGTTGTTGCCATGCGATGGCAACTTTGTGGGAAAGGAGGCTAAGTGCTAAGGTTAAAACAGGTTCAAGCATAATCCAGAGTGCCCTTGGCAAAGACAAAAGTGTTTTAGTGGGTCTCATTCATCATTGCCTGACTGCTTGAAGTGGCAGAGTGGCTCATAATTGTTTTTATATGCCTTTATGAGAGCTGCAGAAGAGTCAGAGAGAAAAGTACCACCATTTTCCTCTTTTAACCCACACTCAACAGGGAACAATAATATTTAAGACCTCGGAGTGCAGTGTAAAAAGGGTTCCTCTTCAGAAATCAAATTTCCCTGCATAAGCTACAAGGAGCAGCTCAGGATCAGCTCCAGAGAGGAGACTTCTGTTGGTTTGTGGAGATACATCTATGACAGCATTTTAGAGCTGTTAGGCAGGAGCTGCTATTGCCGGGTGGCATTGCCAGGCCTGCCTTCATGAAACATCACCTACCCCCTTAAGCCAACTGGTAGCTTTTCTCATCAATCCTGCCAGAGCTTTGTCCTCCCTACTGGTTGAACAAACCTCCATCAGGGGCTGTGGACTTACCAATGTGGGGAAGGATTGCACCACCACTGAGCATTAAAAAAGTATTATGAAGATCACAGATCTCAAGCATCACTGAGCAGAGACCTTCTTAGTGCTCCATCCTTCCCTGTTTTGCGCATGTCGATCCTAACGTGTGGTGGCTCAGAGGAACACGTACCTGAGAACGTTTGTGCAGATATGTAATGAGAAGGCAGGGAACCTGAACAGTTTGCTTGTTTTGTTTTTGTTTCACTTTTTAAATTAAGTGTCTGCCTTTATATACCTTGCCAAGGATCATTATTGCTATTGCTTCTGGAGACTGTGTTAATGCCAGCGGAGAAAGCAGTGCTGAACACCAGTGCCAAGTGAGCTGCTAGTTCTCATGTGCTCACAAGCAGCTGAACCCAAACTGGAACAGGTACAGTGAGAGGCTATGAGAAAGATTAGAGAAAAGAGTCACCTGTCCTAGGAGGTAAGATGACAAGAATTTTGCTTGTTTAAGCTAGCAAGGCAGCAAAGGCTGTGTGAAGGGCTGTGACTACTCTCTAGAAAGGATGTCAAAGGGATAAATGCTGAGTGGGGAACAGAGCTATTTCAGCTGAATGATGATGCTGGCTTTGAAGCAAATGGTATAAATTGGTTGTAGATGACTATGCTGGAAGTTAGAAAGGTGTTCTTTTTAATGCTTGAAGGAATAAAGTCCTGAAGTAACTGCTCAGTGGGAATAATGGGGATAAAAAGCCTAGCAGGTTTTAAAACAGGATCATCCCTTGCGGAGGGGATTAGATGATGTGTTTGCCAGTAACAGAAGGCTGCGTTCAAAGACCTCTCCAGTTCGATGCACACCGAACTTTTCCTTTACTGAAGGACTGGATTTGGTGTGCACCTGATTTGTGACTGTTAGGCACAACTGATCTGCATTCAGCAAGGTTGTTGGAGGAGCCTGGGAAATCTGGAAAAGCATAGTCACATCCTGGAAAGCTCTTCTCCCTCAGCTCTTAGAAACACCGAGAGTGAATTCTGTGTTTCTTGATCATGGAAAGATTTTAATGCACAGCCTGTCAGATCTGGAAGTATGACTAACTCAGCCCCTGTCTGTGTCTGGCTGTAGATGTTCACATTTAGTCCATCAGGATGCACGTCTTTGGAAGATTAACCCTGCCCAGTGCTATGTGAAGATCCCATGTGAAGGCTTAAGCAGCTTCTAGGTTGAGGGTGTTCATGTTACTTGCTACACAAGTATCTACCCCAAACATGAGTTGAGGACACCTCAACTGCAGTCGCTGGTCTGATCGTCTCTCAAACTTACTCATTAATGTAAAATTCAGGGCAACCTTGAGTGTAATTCAATGTTTTCACCTTCAAGGGGTGGTAAGAATGTCCTGGGAATTTTGATATGGCCAATCTAACTGAAATCAAGCCACCAGCTGTGGTGGGACTTTTATCATCTGTATTGAAATAGCCTCTGTGAGTCCCTGGAACGCTGTTGTATTAGATGTTGTACCAAAAGGGATCAGAGAGACAGTCTGTCCTCACTATTGCTTAAAAATAATAGGAAAATAATAAAATGTCCTCTCTGATTTAAGGGGTCTCTGAGAAGCAAGGGAGAAGAAGAGAGGAAAGCTATTGGTTAGAATCAATAGCTTTCCAGTACTTGTAATAAAACAGAGAGAGAGAGAGATGCAAACCTTATTTGAAAAGACAATAATACACTCCCTCTGAAGAAATGAGTTAGTTGATCGTGATTTTATCCACCTAGGAACACCGATTATTGTCTCATGAAACAGAGCACCTGGTCTATTATCCCATAAATAAGCAAGAGCAAATGCACGGTGTTTTCATTACAAAGCACGGCTTCCCTGCAGGGCTGCCACACGCTTTGGGATATACTGCAGAAGGGGAAAGAAATCTGGAAGTTTGCCCTCGGGTTTCCTAGAGAGATGAAGCTGCGGTAGCAGTTAAGAGAAATATTCGCTCTGCCCGCCGGGGTTTCCCTCCTGTGGCTAAAATATGATTGTTTTTGTTGTTAATTAGAGCTGGATGGAAACGTTTGCAAGCGAACCTGGAGCCACGTCCAACGTGCCTGGCGGGCGGGGGTGTTACTGGCTTTCACTGAAAATCAGCTGCCTTGGAAGATGAGCTGCGAACCCAGGAGGGAGAGGACAGGAATGCTGCCACCCAGTAGGAATGCATTTAGAACCAGCCAAGGTCCAGATGTGGACTGATTCAGACTTACTGTCTGCGATAGAGGATATTATAATGGAAATCTGGGACTGGCATCCCTGTTCCGTGCTGAACATGCTGTTCAACCTCCTTCCTGATTTTAGTGCCAGCATTGGGATTTTGCTCTGAGCCCGTTTTGTCCCCTTTTGAATCCTAAATTTTGTGCTAGAAAGCTCCGCTGAAAGCAAGGACAGCAATGACCCTGCTAACACCACTTTGTGAAACCCTTTGGTGCTTTGGTAGATTCACCTATGACCCATCTCCAGAGGGCTTACCCTGATGTAAAGAAGAGCTACAGATCAGACCAGATAGATCTCAGCTGGCCCTGCTGCAGAAGGAGGGATTCTCTGCCTAACAAATGCAGCCAGCAAGGAGAGAAACTACAAAGCAAATTTGTAGTGGTTGTTTGGTGCAAAACACAATAAAGCTGTTTGAATGGGTGTGGGTGGCTTGGCCAGAGCTCCCTCGGACACTGAAATCACCTCTCCTGGTCAGCAGTAAAAGGTTCATGCTGATGAAACTCCAACAGGACAAAAGCATGAAGGTTCTGCCCAATCCAGTAGATCAGCATCACCCAGAGACGTCAGACTGGGATGTGAGAGAGTTTTCCACCTCTCGTTCTTGCGTTCTAGATCCTTTGCTCTGACTGTGCACATATGTAGTCAATTCACCAGCACCTTTACACAGCCAGTTATAATTCATATTTGCTGTTTTTTAATGAATGTTTGTTCGCTGAAGCATTTTTCAGGGAGTGTGTGTGCCCACATCCCAACAGCCTCTGACACAACTGAAAGTGAGGAAGCATGCTCAGAAACAAATCAAGAATATATTATGTGACACGAGCCGCCTGCAGTGTTAGACGGAGGGGGACTCTGTGAATGGGAGTCTTGCAAAGAAGTCCCAGCAGCCATGAAGATTGAATTGCTCTTGCCAATGTACTGGAAAACCCCAAGGAGAGTCATGGGCCTGCTGAAATTCCCTTAAAATCCAAATATATTCTCAGTCACTACCACACTGAAGCACCTCACCATCTTCTGTTCCCACTGCAGGGTGCATTATCAAGGTTGCTCTTCCCATATTCTGGAATCAAAGCAGGATCGATTGATTGCATGGTGATGAGTGGCCTTTGAGGAACATCACAGCAGCCCAGCAGGATTGTAGTGAGAGATGGAAAGGATATTGGTAGCACCAGGACTGAATGTGATTCTTCTAAAGATCCTGGATTCACACTGAAAAGGGAATGCATGGGTTATGGAAATTCTTCAGAGAGTGTGAGCCCAATTCACTTTGTTGATAGAGAGAGCAATGCAAATTCATAATTACTGTAGATAAACATGTTCAAGTTAATTACTTCTCCCATTTGATGGCTGTGCAAATGATGCTGTGACTAATAGAGACTGCTTTCCTGTCATCTTCGCTGTGAGAGCCAGGGCTACAGCGCGTGCTTGGGAAGGACGTGTCAGGAAAGCCAAGGAGAGGACACTGAAGTTGAGCAGCTCTGAATCCTGCGCAAGCCTGTGACCAGGTACTGGGACTCAGACTTCAGAAGCTTTTACTTCTGTCTCTTTGCCCTCAAAGGCAGCTGCTGCTTGGATAAAATCAGCTTGGCTTTAAAGTAGGTCAGACTCTGCAGAACTGAAGTCATCTCAGGATGCTCTGTAGACGAAGAAATACATGTCAGTGTGACACCACTCTGTCGTGGCTTTTAATAGAGTTGCTCTCCATCTGCTGATCTGTGTGATTCAGACAGTGGTGGTAACACAGAAGGAATGCCGCATCCAGCTGGGACAACCCAAAGGTCATAAATCCCACATGATGGGCTGGACTCAAGCAGAGATGGGGACAGCACAAGAGAAATATGGGAATGGAGGTTCAAATTCTCGAGCTGATTCTGAAAAAAATTGCACTTGGAAAAGCACCAGGGTCCTGAACACCCTTTTAGAAGATTTGTGGTCCCAAAATCCCAGTTATGCATTCAGATTCTAGTGTCTTATTAAGCAACCCCAGGTGTTTTTGGATAGTCTGTTAGCAATTCAGTCTGGACTGTTTCAATAGGATGAGGGTATCCTGGACACTCTTTTTAGGTCTCAGACAGATAATTAGCCATTGAGGGTTCTGAACAGCTCATTAGCGCCTTGGGACTTGAAAAAGCGACTCCTGTGAATCCTGATTTCAGGCACATGCTCAGCAGCTGTCAGTTTTGGATCCCCACTGTCAGCAGTCACAGGGAGCTTCAAACCTGTTTTCAGGGAGGCATTTCCATCAGCCTGGTGAGAAAAATCACGTTTTGTCCCTGCCATTCCCCAGCAGCCAAATCCTTCTGCTTCATTTTCTTGGGAGGCAGCAGTCCCGGGCACTGCAACTGCCGAGCTGCAGTTTGCCCTGTTTGCTCTGTGCTCTAGAATCTACATTTAGTTTAACACAAGTCAACCTGTTTCCCAGACCCAGCTGCAAGTACAACCCTTTGGGGTGGCTTGGCAGCCCTGCTGATCTGACACTGCTCACCAGCAGCACTTGGGGAAGGCAGCAAACAGGAGTGGAGAGGAGGAGGAAGATGTAAAAGCTGATCAGCACAGCAACTCTCAGCGACTTTTTCCTTCTTCCAGAGCCACCCACCACTCAACAGAAACACAAAAGAGAGTAGAAAAATAATATTTTCCTGACTCTCTGAGGAACACAAGGATGAAGCAAATTCTCTGTGAGTGATCTATGCATTATTTATGGTACTCTGTGCTGTGCTCCACTGGATGAGCAAATTTTCTTGTTCAGACAGATGCTCTTAACAGACAGTTTAGAGCAAATCCCTGTTTTTTTGTGCTGAGCTGAGACTCTATAGGACACAAAGGCATCACTGCATTCCCTTCATCTCCCCAGGTGAGAGCAGCCAGCAGGATTTGTCAGACCAGCTGTGTGCAGCATGTGGTCCCCCAGTCCTGGAGAGCACATCTTCCTTCCCTAGGCAGGGTTTGCTGTTGGTGCCCTCACCAGCTTGGTCTGAGCCAGCAGTGCTCTGCTGAGCCAGGCAGCAATTAGCTCTCTATTCTTCCTGTCTAGACAGGCCTTGGAAATGGTGCTTCTGAGTTGAGATCTTCCAGCTGGGGTATGTTCATTTCACAGCCTCACCTGATGGCTTCCCCTGGAAATACTGCTGCTTCATGATGGGTTCCTGTCCTCTTGGACCAGAGTTGGATCAAACCTGATTTTCAAAGTGTGCTGGGACCAATTCATGTTGTTTTGCTCCATGATGTATGTAAAATAAATCAGAGTAAAAATCAGAGCAACACAAAGGGAATGCTGATGTGGGTTTTTTTGCATTTTATTTATTCATTACTATAAAATATGAAACTATATTATGATAGGTTTTAATATTGTGTTACACTAGGCTTCATTTATTAGAGAGAGTTGTCATTAAATATCACATTAAAGAGGTTTCTGCACATATATATTAAGTGGCCATTTAGTATAAATTAGGTAGTTTTATTATTATAAAATGCCATCAGTATTGCAGTACAGCAACATGTTAAGAAAAGGGCATTAGAGTGATAAGTTGGAACTATCTGTTACCAAGCTAAAATGAAATGCTTCTAAATTGCTGAAACTAAACAAAGTATTTCAAGAGATTCATGTAGACTTTTGTCCTGAAGTGGATTCCATTGACTCAAAGTGACACTTTGTGGTGAAATGTTGGAAATGAGACCATATCTTCCTCTCAAGTATTTTGTCCACTCAGCATCTGCCCCATCTCAGCCTTGTGAGGAGAGGCTTTCAATCCAGGGCCACATGGGCTCTGGGAGGCTGGTGAGACAGCAGGAGCCACCAGAGGAAAATGTTAAGCACAATGGGAAAACTGGCCAGGTGTGGGATTATTCTTCCTCTGCTTCCTCTAGCGTGGTCTTATCGCACTATTGGCATTCCCCAGGTAGCAGCTGGAGAGCCACAGGGGAGGCTGTGAGTGTGCATTTGTGCATGTTTGTCTAGGCACATGTAGGTAGAGAAGGGCTCTCCATAACTACAGACATCCCGAAAGATTCTCCATTGGCTGGTATACACCTGAGCCTCCTGATACATCCCACCACAGGCACACACAGTGGGAAAACATGCCATAAAACACACAAATATACTGAAAGACCCGGTGGAATTAGAAACTAATGCCTTCCTTGTCGGTATAAACCACTCAGAGTGACAGTCTGGGATAGGGGGAATTTATTTTGCTACATTTTGTCTCCACATGCTTGATTTCAGCAGTGCTGAGGGGTTTTGCTGAACTTCAGAGACCCTGAGCAAATGAAGCAGAGAGAAACCTGGGGAGGTTGGCAGGTTTTTTTGCCTCCATGGGAAAAACCTTCATGAGGTTCATCTGGCCTGATTCAGCTATAGCAAAACTCCGTGAAGAAGGTTTGGGTTGAGCTGTGGTCATAAACACTGCAGTGTTGAGAGCTCCCTCTGCCCACTGAAGGTGAGAACCATATGGAAAACCCTGTGCAATCTGCTCTGCTGTCTGCAGGCTACTGCTGATGTCTTTGTTAGAGGGTAAGATGAAGCCCCAGGGAAAGTCTAAGGAAAAATTAGCAACAAAGCAAGGAGTGTGAAGTGCTGAGAGGCAGCAGGTATCTCTCTGTGCTCTGATGGCTTCCAGCAGTGGGAAGAGGAGGGTTGTACCCAGCATGGGGCTGCAAAAAGTTTCCTGGAGAATAACAGGATGCAACGACCCATTAACATCAATCCCTCTCTGTAAACCATTCACTGAGCTGGCAAATTAGTACAGAAAGAAGCTAAGAGCTGGCTCCACAGTGGACAACTTTCTCCTACTCCTCCCCTTTTGTGTCCCATGGCTTGGGAGCAGGGAGCTGAAGGCTTGTGTTGACACAACTGGGAATCTCCAGCTTCCCCTGCTACCTTTTATTGGTGCTTATTACCACGCTGGTAGGGTTGTGGACATTCTCCTAATCTCAGTGTTTCACCAGCTCTGTGAGTTACAAGCCCATTACCATCCACAAAGCTCAGCCATTAGCATTCCAGAAAGGCATTTCTGAAGTTGTCCTTTAAAGGCAGATCTTTTCTAGAACAGATTATTAGACCTTTTTTAGGATCCGAGATGCTCTTATGAGGGGAGCCAGCTAAGCATTGCTAAAGACATTCTCTTACCTCTTGCAAAGTTAAATATCAAAGAGCTTCTCTCTCACAATTAAATAAATAACCTCTTGGTTTGAGTACGCTTCAGCTAGAGTCACTTGCCATGAGATCTAGCATCATGTTTCCCAGTTCATGGATGCAAACATAGGGCAAATTGCTTTCCCATAACACAGACGTATGTGAGCTTGATCCTCTTTCAGGTCATTTTCCTGTGCAGGAGATGGGATCTTCTTCCCAAAGTGCAGAGTTTTCATCTGAACAGCTTCTAATACAGGCTGGGTGAGTGGGTCCTGGATTGAAAGCACTGTTGAGAGGTGGCAAGGCTTGGGTGCCTAGGTCGTCACATGCTCCCAGTCATGGGGCAGCAGTTCTATCTGCAACCACGTACACACATGGTGCAAGGAGGAACCGTGAATGCTCTTGAAGATATCCAGGCAGAAAGCCCGAACAAAAACACCCACAAAGGCAAGAGCAGTTCAT
>VYZU01020485.1:12522-26739 GCA_013401355.1 Ceyx cyanopectus | reverse complement strand
AACTCACTTTAATTTCTCTGGCAAATAAATATTCGTTGGAGTCTGGGATTTTATTTTCTGTCTGTCATCCTTCAAGAAGTAGACCCTGTCTTCCTTAATGATGGATATGAGTGTTTTGCCCAGAGCACAGGTTGCCCCAAGGAGTTGCATTTTTCACTCTCGTGCCTTTCTTGAATAGAGTGGCTAACCTGTTGAACCCTTTTCAAAGTGCTTGTCTGTAACAGCACAGATTTCAGCAAGAAAGTTTATTTGATGGCCCAGGTGGATGCCACTGTGGTGGTAACAGGGAGATGGGGAGTGGGGAGGGTAACTTAGAAAAAAATTTTGTCCAAGACTACGGATACTCTTAAGCTGTCACCTGCTGTAGCAACTTGTGCAGGGAAAGCCTAGAGACCTCCTGTTTGCAAGTTCAACCAGTTAACTGTGTTTTTGCAGCTGGTTGCACACTGCTGGGCTTTGTAAGCATAGTGTGGAGAAATCAAATGTTAGGCAGTACTTCTAAAAGGTTAAAGTAAATCATGAAACCTGAGGCTAGGGCTCTTTCACAGGTGGTGATTTTTACTCTCAGTGTCCTGCATGCCACTAAATGTAAGGACAGGCTCTCAAATGGTAATCCACAGCAGGACACCAGTCCCACTCCACAGATGGTAGCTGTCACCTTCCAGTTCTCTGTGCCTGCCTTTGGAGCTGGAAGCAATTAAGGAAGGGCCTGTTCTGGGGCTTCACAGTGGGAATGAAACGAGAATGTGATGCTGTTACCCAGCTCCCAGATGCTGAGGAGTAGAATTCCCACCTATTGCATGGCAGGGCTTTGTGCTGCACATCATGTCATCATGAGTGTCCCTAAAAGACCAAGCTCTAGTGGAAATTCAAACAGAAATCAGCTGCCTGGCCTGTGATTTTTAGATGGTGGTAGTGCTCAGGAAGGATTCAGGATTTTAGTTCTTCAGCATCAACTTGATGATGCAGAACCTTCTTACCATGTCATCATGAAGGGAATTTTCTGACCAACCAAAAAGCTACCAGTGAAGAGGTGAAGATGCTAATTTCTAGACTTCTCTTAGAGCTGATTCTACTGGTGTCCATATTTGACTCTCATAGCTAGGTCACACCAAGTGGCACAGAATATATAAAACATTCATGTGTATGAGCCAGACTCTTCTCAATGTCATCCAGTGACAGAACAAGAGGCAATGGGAGTCAGTTGGAGCACAAGAGGTTGAGGGGAAACACAAGGAAAAACTTTTTCTCAGTGAGGGTGGCAGAGCCTGGCAGGGGCTGCCCAGGGAGGTTGTGGAGTCTCCTTCTCTGGAGACACTCAAGACCTGCCTGGATCTGTTCCTGGGTGACTTGGTCTAGGTGATCCTGCTCTGGCAGGGGGTTGGACTAGATGATCTTCTAGCTCCCTTCCAACCCCTGACATTCTGAGATTCTTTCCATTTGCAGTCTCCAATATCTGACATTTTGTTGACTAGCTTTCAGGAGCTTTTCTCTGATACATGCTTACTTCAGTCCTTAAAGACTCCTGTGCAAATATCTGGAAGGTTCAATGTCAACTTTTCCAGTGCTGAATTACTGGCCTGCTCTCCTGTGCAAGGACAGCAGGCCACATGACCTTTTTAGGTAAGGATTTTATAACAGTGAAGTCTTGATATTACTTCTTTGACATAATGCAGATATATACATTTTGCTAATGAAAGGTATTACTTCTATGTATTTCTATAATACAGTTCAAGTATGGGGATCATTAAACAACTCTCATAGTGCAGAGTAGTAAATCAGAGAAAATCTATTAATTTCCATTCCTTTATAACTACGAAAAGGATCTTTTCTGTTATTTTATCCTTTGATTATCCCTCTATTTCATCTTGTAGTAAAAGACAAAATTTAATATTTTTTCTTAGAGTTGAATTAAAATACAGGCATGAGCTGGCTTAATTAATCATCAGTGCATATGACTAAACTGTATAATACCTACCAAACCAATTAAAAGATAGCTAGTACTGTCAGAGCTACTTGGCAGTATGTAAGGGGTGGAAGATAAAAATGAAGACATAGTGCTTGGCCTGCAGAGTTTCCATGGCTGTTTTAAGTGCCTGTTTTCCCAGGAAGCAGGGAATACATAAAGCACTGGATAAGGTGCAATAGTTGAGTCTGACAAATGACAGAAGCAGAGTTTTAAGATCTCTGTTTGCACACAGTGTACTAAATGCCCGCAAATGGTTTAATTTAGCTAATTTTTATGATTGAATATAGAATAGCTCTATTTTTTTTCCATATAAAAGAGTGAAAATTATAATATATAGACAGATCGTGTCTATCTCCTGTGTCCACATCATCAGCTTGTTCACAATCCATATAATTAAAAAATTTATTTTTTTTTTACCTATTTTGTTTAATGACAGTGGTAGAAATAAATAGTCACTCATCCTGTGGGTTTTAGTTTCAAAGAATGAGCATTTTTTTAAAGCTTCAAAAACTTATGGATGGAGGTGAAAGAGGGACAAAGATTAATTATCCTGTACACATTTTTGAATTAACAGTAGCACATTGCTTTGGTGTCATTAGATTTAGTGAGTCTAAAAAGAAAATGACCTTCACATATTTGCACCTTTCACATCTGTCGCATGGCAAGATTTACTGTAATGCTGAAAGATAAAATTCAATGGCACCTTCCATTGCAATTAACTGCAAATTCTCTGCTTTTCATGGAGGCAGGAAGGATTCTTCATGATTCTACTTGCTATATGAATAAATAAAGCAGAGATTAAAAGACTATGTTCCACTCACTCCAAAAAGTCTCATTGACATTGCATATTTAACAGCACTGACATAAGGTGCCTTTGTACCAAGTGTAAAAAAAAAATGTGATGTAATTGAGGTAAACATTAATCCTGCTTCAGTGGGCATATCAGGCATTAGTCTCCGGGGAAATGCAATCCCAAAAAAAGAAATAAAATCAGCTGCAGATGAGGCTCAGCTTTCCACTGTGCTTTTCAAAAGACAGGCTGTGCTTAAATACAGCCCCAGGTTTGTGGTACCCGGTGAGCTAGCAAGCCATGCAGATTTTACATACTGCAGTACACTGCCATTCAGAAATAAAATTAAATAAATAAAATGGAAACTCGAGCTTCTCTCCATGGCAACTGCTGCCTCGTGCCACTTCTCAAACAACTGCACATAGGAAAACAAGCCAACAGCCAGCATGGGGAAAAATAATAGGGAGGGGTTTATAAAATCAGCCTAGGCTGTCAGACTTGGACTTTGTATGGGATTTTTAGGGCTGCATTTTTTTAACTTCATTTTAGTGTGTTCTAATTTGTCCTCACCATAGCTTGGGAAGCAGGAGATGGGTGAATAATGGGACATCTAAAGGCTGGATGATGCAGAACCTTCTTCTAGCAGTGATCCTTACCCCACTGCAGGGCTTGTGAGCAGGAAGGTAGAAGGAAAGGCAGGTTGCTCCTGGGTCTTTCTTGAGCTGTCAGTACTGAGTCTCTGCAGCCATTCTTTCCAAACATATATGTAGCTGCACTTGAAAACAACTACAATAGCCAGGCAATAAAGCAGGATATGGGCAACAAGCAACACAAGTCACTGAACTCAGCCCCACAGAAGTTGTCAGTTGTACACATACTTAACATCTTTCAACAAATCCATTTTAGTGAGTAAAATGAGCATGTTGGCATCCCTCTAGCAAACATTTTGTCTTGCTGCAGAGATGTGATTCTTACAGTGTTCCTGATGTTTTTCCTACTTTATTAAGTTCATAAAGGGATTAAATACAGTGGTGCCTCCTGCAGGAGCAGAGAACAAATGTCGTGACTCACAGCTCCACCATATGGAGGCCCTCTGGGTCTGAGGGATTTGTTTCTCTGCTGAAGTATTATTCTACATACTCCTCAAGATCATTTTTTTGGTATTTAGTAGCATCAGAGAGATGGAATATCTATATAAAGACTTTATAAGCATACACCGACCAAGTGTACTTAAGTGTATAAAGTGTGGACTTTGCAACTATATATATATATATATGCACTTTTTCTTAGTGCATTTCCAAGTACAATCATAACAAGATTTTCAGAAGTAATTACTTTAAATCCAATTTCTGTTCTATTTAAAATGCTAAGCCCATTTTATATCAGGCAAACATTTTGTTACACTTCACAAACGTGCTGCACAGAGAACTGCTAACAGATGAGCATTGTGGCAACAAGCAACAAGTGCTGGATCAGGAGATAGGTGGTTGCTGAGACAATTAATGCAGGGATAAGGGAAAGAACCCAGCTTTCTCCTTTTTTTTTTTTTAGGACTAATTGACTATAAATGTCTTTGCAGAACACTTTGTTATCAGATCAACGGGTCAATTTGCCAGGTGAATGCCCAAATCAGTGGATTAGACATACACACTTTTCATGGGTCACTGGATATTATTTAGACAAAATGGAACAACTCCAACAGGAGAGAAAAATAACATTATCCTGGTCATTAGGGTACTCATCTGTCATTGAGAGATGTAGAGTCAAGTCCTTGCATCAAAGCATATAGGCATCAAGTGGGGGCAACTTACCTTTTGACTTTTGGTTGTTCTTTAATAGTAGTGATTACAATTCATCTTCCTCATGAAAAATAATGAAATGATGTGGGATAGTTTCTGCTAGACAATCTTCTGCACTCAGGCAAGGTCTTTTCTTCATCTGTGGGACTCCTGCAGACTCAGGTAAAGTGGCAGCCTACTTGGAAAAGCAGAGGAAACAGATGAAGGCAGCACTTGAATGTTTTCCCATTATGACTGAGGGTTATTCAAACATGTATCTTCATAGTTTCAGGTCATAGCTGTATGGTACTTTTTTAGGTGTAATCGGGTACATATGTCATTCTTAATATAGACATTTTAGAAAGCTGTGCTGTTTCAGGCATGTTTAGGTTATATATTTTACAGGCTGGCTATGACAGCTGTGCTATAATTCTTGGAAGTTTTTCTAACAATGTCTTGAGGGGAACAGAAAACAGCACATAATCAAGGTGGGCCTTTAAAAATGTGTGCAATAGCAGGCTCAGGGTGTGCTAATTTTCCTTTGATTAATTGTGAGCACCATATACAACTCATTGACCAGCAAGAACTGCATTTTTATGTACAGAAGTAGATTTGAGCCTTCAAGTAATAGTTTATGTGTGTTATCCTCTTATGGTTCCTGGAAATGGCTGTAATGGGTGTTTTACAGAGATGTGTGCAAAAGCTCAAAATCACTTCAAAGGATAGTTACTCTTTGAAGCAGTCAGCCAATACTAATCACCTTATCAAAATTCACAGTGACATATTGAAGTAGTCATTTGGATGCTGTATCCAGATAATAAATGTTCTGAGTGTGACTTACTTTGTATGTCTATACTATCCTAATGTCTCTGCAAATCACATACACATCCTGAGCCACCTTTAAACTGTTTTTGTAAGTGCTGGATGCAGAGCAGCCTCTGTAGACTATGGCTTGGAGTGGCTTTCTCAATACACCTCTTTGTTTGTACCCTGTGCTCAGTGTTTTGGAGCTGTAGCAATACCTCTGGAAACAGCAGTTCAGACTAGCTGCTGCAGATTGCAATACAATCAGAAACTGTGTGTGAAGCTGAGGGAGACAATTGATTCTGGATGTAAAAGGCTATTTTCTAGATAGGCACAAGATTGCTGTGCCTTGCTCCAGGCCAACTGAAAGCTGTCTGAATGTGGCTAACAGCCTGCTGACCCTCAGCTAATAAACCCTCCCTAGTGTTAGGCTGATTAGCTCAGACTCATCACCATGCTAATTGCTTTTCATATCTTGCAAACATAAGCCATGAAGGATGGGCAAGTGAACACATGTCTGCTTATAAATATGAAGACATTGAATGATCCAAATTGTTGTAGTGGAAATACAAGTGAGACACTTTTTTAATCACTCTCCTCTGGGCCCCACAGAAGTTGTCAGTTGTACACATACTTAACATCTTTCAACAAATCCATTTTAGTGAGTAAAATGAGCATGTTGGCATCCCTCTAGCAAACATTTTGTCTTGCTGCAGAGATGTGATTCTTACAGTGTTCCTGATGTTTTTCCTACTTTATTAAGTTCATAAAGGGATTAAATACAGTGGTGCCTCCTGCAGGAGCAGAGAACAAATGTCGTGACTCACAGCTCCACCATATGGAGGCCCTCTGGGTCTGAGGGATTTGTTTCTCTGCTGAAGTATTATTCTACATACTCCTCAAGATCATTTTTTTGGTATTTAGTAGCATCAGAGAGATGGAATATCTATATAAAGACTTTATAAGCATACACCGACCAAGTGTACTTAAGTGTATAAAGTGTGGACTTTGCAACTATATATATATATATATGCACTTTTTCTTAGTGCATTTCCAAGTACAATCATAACAAGATTTTCAGAAGTAATTACTTTAAATCCAATTTCTGTTCTATTTAAAATGCTAAGCCCATTTTATATCAGGCAAACATTTTGTTACACTTCACAAACGTGCTGCACAGAGAACTGCTAACAGATGAGCATTGTGGCAACAAGCAACAAGTGCTGGATCAGGAGATAGGTGGTTGCTGAGACAATTAATGCAGGGATAAGGGAAAGAACCCAGCTTTCTCCTTTTTTTTTTTTTTAGGACTAATTGACTATAAATGTCTTTGCAGAACACTTTGTTATCAGATCAACGGGTCAATTTGCCAGGTGAATGCCCAAATCAGTGGATTAGACATACACACTTTTCATGGGTCACTGGATATTATTTAGACAAAATGGAACAACTCCAACAGGAGAGAAAAATAACATTATCCTGGTCATTAGGGTACTCATCTGTCATTGAGAGATGTAGAGTCAAGTCCTTGCATCAAAGCATATAGGCATCAAGTGGGGGCAACTTACCTTTTGACTTTTGGTTGTTCTTTAATAGTAGTGATTACAATTCATCTTCCTCATGAAAAATAATGAAATGATGTGGGATAGTTTCTGCTAGACAATCTTCTGCACTCAGGCAAGGTCTTTTCTTCATCTGTGGGACTCCTGCAGACTCAGGTAAAGTGGCAGCCTACTTGGAAAAGCAGAGGAAACAGATGAAGGCAGCACTTGAATGTTTTCCCATTATGACTGAGGGTTATTCAAACATGTATCTTCATAGTTTCAGGTCATAGCTGTATGGTACTTTTTTAGGTGTAATCGGGTACATATGTCATTCTTAATATAGACATTTTAGAAAGCTGTGCTGTTTCAGGCATGTTTAGGTTATATATTTTACAGGCTGGCTATGACAGCTGTGCTATAATTCTTGGAAGTTTTTCTAACAATGTCTTGAGGGGAACAGAAAACAGCACATAATCAAGGTGGGCCTTTAAAAATGTGTGCAATAGCAGGCTCAGGGTGTGCTAATTTTCCTTTGATTAATTGTGAGCACCATATACAACTCATTGACCAGCAAGAACTGCATTTTTATGTACAGAAGTAGATTTGAGCCTTCAAGTAATAGTTTATGTGTGTTATCCTCTTATGGTTCCTGGAAATGGCTGTAATGGGTGTTTTACAGAGATGTGTGCAAAAGCTCAAAATCACTTCAAAGGATAGTTACTCTTTGAAGCAGTCAGCCAATACTAATCACCTTATCAAAATTCACAGTGACATATTGAAGTAGTCATTTGGATGCTGTATCCAGATAATAAATGTTCTGAGTGTGACTTACTTTGTATGTCTATACTATCCTAATGTCTCTGCAAATCACATACACATCCTGAGCCACCTTTAAACTGTTTTTGTAAGTGCTGGATGCAGAGCAGCCTCTGTAGACTATGGCTTGGAGTGGCTTTCTCAATACACCTCTTTGTTTGTACCCTGTGCTCAGTGTTTTGGAGCTGTAGCAATACCTCTGGAAACAGCAGTTCAGACTAGCTGCTGCAGATTGCAATACAATCAGAAACTGTGTGTGAAGCTGAGGGAGACAATTGATTCTGGATGTAAAAGGCTATTTTCTAGATAGGCACAAGATTGCTGTGCCTTGCTCCAGGCCAACTGAAAGCTGTCTGAATGTGGCTAACAGCCTGCTGACCCTCAGCTAATAAACCCTCCCTAGTGTTAGGCTGATTAGCTCAGACTCATCACCATGCTAATTGCTTTTCATATCTTGCAAACATAAGCCATGAAGGATGGGCAAGTGAACACATGTCTGCTTATAAATATGAAGACATTGAATGATCCAAATTGTTGTAGTGGAAATACAAGTGAGACACTTTTTTAATCACTCTCCTCTGGTTTGTTTTTTTTTTTTCTGTAAAAGCCTGAATATTTGGTGTCTCAGATGGAATATGAAAAGGATTTGGGACACCAAATTACATTGTTTCCCTCTGCTTCCTTTTCATCTCATTGGAAAACATCCCAAATCTCAGGTTTCTACTTGGCATAAGAGAGCAAGAGTAAATCTTTTTGTGTGATTTGTCTGTTAAGACAGAGAAATGACTAGAGACTGTTTATTAGTCTATGAAGAGCAACTGGCTCATTGCTTCTGTCTTTAACAGCTCTTTTGTGTTCATAGCTTATCTGAATAGTGTATTAGCCAGGGATTCAGGAGACCTAGTTATTAAAGTAGCCTGTGGCATAACTTCAGGAAAGAACCCTTACTTTACTGTTTCCCAGTTCATCAAATGTGAATAAGGGCACAGACTATTCCATCAAGAAATCTCAGATGTACTGATGTATAAAGGTACATGTTAGAGAGAGGTATTATTATAATCATTATTTATGTCTTGGTTCACTGAACAATAATTGNCAGGCATGTTTAGGTTATATATTTTACAGGCTGGCTATGACAGCTGTGCTATAATTCTTGGAAGTTTTTCTAACAATGTCTTGAGGGGAACAGAAAACAGCACATAATCAAGGTGGGCCTTTAAAAATGTGTGCAATAGCAGGCTCAGGGTGTGCTAATTTTCCTTTGATTAATTGTGAGCACCATATACAACTCATTGACCAGCAAGAACTGCATTTTTATGTACAGAAGTAGATTTGAGCCTTCAAGTAATAGTTTATGTGTGTTATCCTCTTATGGTTCCTGGAAATGGCTGTAATGGGTGTTTTACAGAGATGTGTGCAAAAGCTCAAAATCACTTCAAAGGATAGTTACTCTTTGAAGCAGTCAGCCAATACTAATCACCTTATCAAAATTCACAGTGACATATTGAAGTAGTCATTTGGATGCTGTATCCAGATAATAAATGTTCTGAGTGTGACTTACTTTGTATGTCTATACTATCCTAATGTCTCTGCAAATCACATACACATCCTGAGCCACCTTTAAACTGTTTTTGTAAGTGCTGGATGCAGAGCAGCCTCTGTAGACTATGGCTTGGAGTGGCTTTCTCAATACACCTCTTTGTTTGTACCCTGTGCTCAGTGTTTTGGAGCTGTAGCAATACCTCTGGAAACAGCAGTTCAGACTAGCTGCTGCAGATTGCAATACAATCAGAAACTGTGTGTGAAGCTGAGGGAGACAATTGATTCTGGATGTAAAAGGCTATTTTCTAGATAGGCACAAGATTGCTGTGCCTTGCTCCAGGCCAACTGAAAGCTGTCTGAATGTGGCTAACAGCCTGCTGACCCTCAGCTAATAAACCCTCCCTAGTGTTAGGCTGATTAGCTCAGACTCATCACCATGCTAATTGCTTTTCATATCTTGCAAACATAAGCCATGAAGGATGGGCAAGTGAACACATGTCTGCTTATAAATATGAAGACATTGAATGATCCAAATTGTTGTAGTGGAAATACAAGTGAGACACTTTTTTAATCACTCTCCTCTGGTTTGTTTTTTTTTTTTCTGTAAAAGCCTGAATATTTGGTGTCTCAGATGGAATATGAAAAGGATTTGGGACACCAAATTACATTGTTTCCCTCTGCTTCCTTTTCATCTCATTGGAAAACATCCCAAATCTCAGGTTTCTACTTGGCATAAGAGAGCAAGAGTAAATCTTTTTGTGTGATTTGTCTGTTAAGACAGAGAAATGACTAGAGACTGTTTATTAGTCTATGAAGAGCAACTGGCTCATTGCTTCTGTCTTTAACAGCTCTTTTGTGTTCATAGCTTATCTGAATAGTGTATTAGCCAGGGATTCAGGAGACCTAGTTATTAAAGTAGCCTGTGGCATAACTTCAGGAAAGAACCCTTACTTTACTGTTTCCCAGTTCATCAAATGTGAATAAGGGCACAGACTATTCCATCAAGAAATCTCAGATGTACTGATGTATAAAGGTACATGTTAGAGAGAGGTATTATTATAATCATTATTTATGTCTTGGTTCACTGAACAATAATTGTTGGGTAATATTTAGTATATTTATGTATTAGGAAATTGTATAGATATCTTGAGAGGGCTGCTAGGTACAGAACATTAGAAACAGAGTTTGAGGGAGTAGATAAAATTAGATTAAAAAAAAATGCCTACCTTGTGTCTTCTTGGGGGGTTTAGGTGCTTCCTACTCACCACCAAGTACAGTACATTCGATATGAGCAAAATTTGTGACAAAATGTTAGGTTCTGATGGAGCATTAGAGAGAGTGCAGATTTAAGATAGAAATATTTTGACTTTCACTTAGGTAGAAAGATTGATAGATCCTGCTCAGATAGATGGGTGGCATTCGTATTATATATGGATGCAGACAGACCAGATCTGAGAATCTGGATCCTCTTGTAAATCTAGCCCTCAGTGTGAATTCTCCAAGTTTGAAATAGGAAGTCTTTGTCAAAATGATGCTTGAATTCTGAGATCTCACATCTATACTATGCCAAAACAAGGTTATGAACCATCTTTCTTTTCAGTACATCATCAATTATGAGAAAATATGTGAACTTCACGAGAGTGATGCAAGTAGTATCACAGTTGTGCAAGGATGGACAGAGAAATTAATGCCTGTATAAAAGGAAACTGTCACATAGAAAGTTTCTGAAACCTTTATAATAGAATTATAGAATCATTGGAGTTGGAAGAGACCTTTAGATATCATCCAGTCCAACCACCCCCCACCAAAGCAGGTTTGCCTGGAGCACATTACACAGGGTTGCATCCAGGCAGGGTTAGAGTATCTCCAGAGAAAGAGATTCCACAGCCTCCCTGGGCAGACTCTTTCAGTGCTTTGTCACCCTCACAGTAAATAAGTTTTTCTTAGACAGAACCTCCTATGTTCCAGCTTGTGCACATTGTCCCTTGAAAAGAGGTCCCCAGAAAAGAGTCTGGCTCCTTCCTTCTTGCTCCCACCCTTTAGTTATTTCTAGACATTGATAAGGTCTCCTCTTAGTCTTCTCCAGGCTAAATAGTCCCAGCTCTCTCAACCTTTAGATGCTCCAGTCCCCAGTCATCTTCACTGCCCTCCCCTGGACTCTCTCCAGTAGTTCCCAGTCTCTCTTGAACTGGGGAGCCCAGAACTGGACACAGTATTCCAGATGTGGCCTCACCAGGGCAGAACAGAGTGGGAGGATGACCTCCCTTGATCTACTGGCCACACTTTTCTTAATACCCCCAAGGATACCATTGGCCTTATTGGCCCATGGTTTTAATTTCCACTGCTTTTAGTCTCATGTTTCTATTAGAGAAGAAAAGGCAAGAAGGAAAATGAAAAGAAGTAAATGGAGGATGCATTTTGGAACAGTATGTAATTTAGTAACGATTGCCTTTATCTCCATGTTAATAGTTTTTAGCATGCCAAAACTTTTTTTTTCTTTTTTTTTTTTTAATGAAAAATAGAAAGAAAATCTAGTAAATGAAGGCTGGGAGGGAAGAGCAAGAACTGCTTGATTTCTGCAGCAATAGCGTGGTAACAGCTGTAGCACAGCTGAGTTCTTGAAAATGTAGTGAGGAAAAGCTGTACCATTAATGGTAGAATATTTATCTTATGTTGTTCTCCAGGCTCTGAATATTATCTAAGTGCTTTGTGCCAAATGTAATAAAACGGCCAGGATTCTCATTATAAAAAGCATAAATTGCTGAAAGCAAATACATTATAAAGGAAACTGTCAATGTGATAATTGTGCACTCCTGTCACTAAATTACATAAAATATATGTATTTATGGATATGCTAACCCTCTAGACCATTTACTGGTAGAGTAACCAAAATACTTTGTACTGGGGATATTTTATTCTTTTTGTCATTTTTTATATTACAACATAGTCTACAGAGATCTCACATTACAATATAGTTGAAAAGTATTATAAATAGGTGAGGATGCTACTATTTGTCCAGTCGCAGGCCGATGCTTGTAATAATATTTTAGGATTTACAAAATCATTTGTACAATAAATTAGCTCTAAATTCAAAAGAAATAAGACTCAGTAGACATAAATTGGGCCTTTGTTAGAAACATGAAACCAGATGGTTTTACTGATGAAAAACATACTTCTTATACATGTCTTTTAAATTCTTCAGGTCATAGGCATCAAAGAAACACTGGCTAAATCATTATAGCAGTTTAATAGTAACACATATCTGGCTTTCACACATTGAATTAAAAAAAAAATAATTAAAATAATTACATTTGGGAAATTTTAAAAACAGCACTTGTATACTGTCAGTAAATGGGCTTTGGTATCTCCAGCAGGAGTATTTCACAGAATCACAGAATAGTCATGGTTGGAAATGACCTCCTGGATCACCAAGTCCAACTACACCTACAACAACAAAAACTGATCATTCAAATAATGCAAATAACCCCCTGCATGCCTGCCACTAAAGCATGTCCTGAAGCATCATGTCAACTTGTTTCTTAAATACCTCCAGGGTGGTGACTCCACCACCTCTCTGGGAATGCTGCTCCAGTGCCTCACCACTCTCTCCATAAAGAATTTCTTCCTAATATCTAATCTAAAATTCCTCTGCTGCAACTTCAGATCATTCCCCCTGGTTCTGTCATTAGTTACTGATGTTCCTGGGAATTGTTTCATTTTCATGCTTATATTTTGTAGATAGCACTTCTCAACTATAAAACTTGCAGGTTTTTCCTTTGACTCTAGCATGTACTGGAAGAGTATTATGGTTCTGTGAATAAAATATAGCAACTTAGTTACAGATGAAGAAAAAAACCCCAACCAAACATAAACAAGCATTGGTCCCAGGAATCAAGCAATAAGGTTCATGTTGCTTTCTTTCTACCTTCCCAAAGCTTATGATGATAATTCAGTATTGGTACAAAGATGCAATGATTCTCAGGGATTAATATAACTCAATTAATTTATGTTTACCTATTTTCCAACCCCCACCCCAAAAAATATCTGCCTTACAGGATAGCAGAATATGAGATTTTTTAATTCTATAGCACTGTGCCAACTGGCTTTTANTCCTCTTAGTCTTCTCCAGGCTAAATAGTCCCAGCTCTCTCAACCTTTAGATGCTCCAGTCCCCAGTCATCTTCACTGCCCTCCCCTGGACTCTCTCCAGTAGTTCCCAGTCTCTCTTGAACTGGGGAGCCCAGAACTGGACACAGTATTCCAGATGTGGCCTCACCAGGGCAGAACAGAGTGGGAGGATGACCTCCCTTGATCTACTGGCCACACTTTTCTTAATACCCCCAAGGATACCATTGGCCTTATTGGCCCATGGTTTTAATTTCCACTGCTTTTAGTCTCATGTTTCTATTAGAGAAGAAAAGGCAAGAAGGAAAATGAAAAGAAGTAAATGGAGGATGCATTTTGGAACAGTATGTAATTTAGTAACGATTGCCTTTATCTCCATGTTAATAGTTTTTAGCATGCCAAAACTTTTTTTTTCTTTTTTTTTTTTTAATGAAAAATATAAAGAAAATCTTGTAATTGAAGGATGGGAGGGAAGAGCAAGAACTGCTTGATTTCTGCAGCAATAGCGTGGTAACAGCTGTAGCACAGCTGAGTTCTTGAAAATGTAGTGAGGAAAAGCTGTACCATTAATGGTAGAATATTTATCTTATGTTGTTCTCCAGGCTCTGAATATTATCTAAGTGCTTTGTGCCAAATGTAATAAAACGGCCAGGATTCTCATTATAAAAAGCATAAATTGCTGAAAGCAAATACATTATAAAGGAAACTGTCAATGTGATAATTGTGCACTCCTGTCACTAAATTACATAAAATATATGTATTTATGGATATGCTAACCCTCTAGACCATTTACTGGTAGAGTAACCAAAATACTTTGTACTGGGGATATTTTATTCTTTTTGTCATTTT
>VYZU01020482.1:0-35087 GCA_013401355.1 Ceyx cyanopectus | reverse complement strand
GTATCATATTTAGCTATTATGAATAATCATTAGTTTGTACAAAAAAAGATCATTTTAAGTGTGCGTGGTCCTAACAATATTAATATATTAGTGAAGTTATGTTTTATTAAAAAATACTTTTTTATACTGCTATTTTACTAATGAGAGGGTCATTTTCTCAAATGACTGGGTTTTCATCTCTTGGGGATAATAAGAAAGAAAGAATAGATGTTAGTCATGTTGCATAATATGCTACTGGAAATAACTGTGCTGGGTGACACTCTTAACTATTCTGATGCAAGTGGCAGAAGAACCTGCAAAAAGCAAATTCTGGAAATTTTAGCTTTGCTATTTCATTTGTTCTATTAATCATTCTCCCAAGTCTCACATGGGGTAATTACAACTGTTCAGGGGTCAGGGCAAAAGGCTGAAGGGTCTCTGTTGTGCTCTGTAGCTTCATTTTCCATAGCACAGAACAGTTGTCTCACAAACCGGGGTTACTGCAGCAGGGGAGGTGGCAAAGGCAGAGCAGAAGAAATGCAGAAATTTATCCTTCAGAGTGAAAAATGTTTTCTGAGTTTGAGTTGCAGTTCACACTTCATAGGGTAACTGGAAATAGTAAGACTCCTACCACAAGTGTTAAGCAAAACAAAGTGGGTATCTGAAATATTATATATTTAAATTTTTCAAGTGCCTTCTCTTTCTTGAGGAATGTGTCCGTCCCTAAGAACTGTGCATTCAGGGTAATTACCATAGACATTGAGAGTTGTATTTCTAGGCATCAGGAAATGATCCTGGTCAGATCCAGGTCAATGTGCCATTTGTCACTAACAGGGTTAGCACAGGCGAGTAGAACTTCCCATTTTGAAGGCTTCTCATCACTTCTGAAAAGTGTGAAATAAGGGGAGTGTGAGGAGCAGAAATGGCACAAGGAATGATGGTGCAGATTCTGCTTGCCTGTGCTTTGCATCTCTCTTCCCTCACTTGTTCCCAGTCATCAGCTTTCCCATCCAAGTGCAGTTACAGCCTCAAATGGAAACCCACATTGGAATGGCAGAATTCTCTCCTGTCAAGAAAATGCCCAGTTTATGTGAAGTTAAGAGTGGCTTTTCAGCTGAGTTGAGTAACTTTGCCACTACCACAAGTGCTGCAGTCCCTGTTCCCTGCTTGCTCTCAGAAAACCTTGAGAAAGTCCCCAGCTTGGCCTATGAGTTTGTTTAAAAAACGACTCCAGCACTCTGTTACCAAGTGTTTAATTATTAGGATTGTGAAATACAACACCACCTAAGGCGTTAATAGAAGGAACTAATTATCACCCACTCGGCGTGTGGTTTACCCTTCACTTACAAAATCTCTTCTCCTTTGTCTGTCCTTTAAATGACTTCTTGTAATACCTTAATCAGGACAAATGGATCCATCCAAGGGGAGAAAATGACCTCACACTGGCACAGAAAGATTTGATTAAAACTTATACTCCTCCTGTGGAAGCCTAAAGATCCCAGGGGATCTGCCATTGCTCAGCAGAGTAGAAGCAATAGCAGGCAGGGGAAATGCTTTCTGTCTGAGACAAGAAGATTTTATTGCTAAGGGGCTGACATCCACTCTCTGTAGGACCATTCCACGATCAGTCTCTCTCCTTTCCTGTAAGACTCAGTGTCAGAAGTTTGGTTCCACTGTGATTAATTTTCCCTTTACTGATTGTGTGTCAGTTACTTTTAAGTAAGACTTTTATAAATGAGGCAAAACAAAGACAGAGGTGAAGACTGTGCAGAGATAAACATTTGTACTGCTG
Organism: Ceyx cyanopectus; assembly: GCA_013401355.1. Lineage (NCBI taxonomy): Eukaryota > Metazoa > Chordata > Aves > Coraciiformes > Alcedinidae > Ceyx > Ceyx cyanopectus. Next base: position 33,316 of record VYZU01020482.1, on the reverse strand, counting down.
GGACTCCCACTGACTTGGGCACAGCAGGGGCCAGAAGTAATGGGGATTCACAGGCATCGTGATGAGACCTCTCACTGTGAACAGGTAATTGAAACACTATAGCCCATCACCAGCATTTACAAAACAGCAAGCCATGAAGGTACTTAAGTTTAAAGCAGACCTTGAACAAACTGGGAGCTTCACACGCTCCCTCTGCCATTACCTGTTCCCTCTGCCATTACCTGCTCCCTCAGCAAAGCCCAGGCTGAGGCCATCAGTAATAGATGTAAAGAAAGGGTATGTGGCAGGCAGGGACCTTGTATCAACCTTCATTGAAACCTCCCTCACTGTCTGACATGGGAGACAGGAGAAGAGCAGTTTTTAAGGCCCAAAGCCTGACTGGCATATCATAATATTCCGTGTGTTGTGTGGCTCAAGGGCTGCCTCCAGACACGTTATCTGTGTCTCCTGATGTACTCAGCCTCCCACTGACTGCCTTCCCTCAGTAGTGTCTTTAAAAGTGCAATTGATGCAAATGTGTGATGCAGGTGAGACGTGCTCTGATTTATGCCTCATTTTCACTACTTGATAATCATTGTGTCTCGTGGAAGCCTCTAAAAAAACCCCTTTTTGATTATAGCAATTTGCCAGTGGAGGTACAACTCATCCACCTGGGCCTCCTGTCTGCCAGACTCCACTAAAACGTTACTGGTGTCTCAAGCAGCTGTTTCTAGTTTTTAAGTCAATGGGAGATTAATAAACTGATTTATGTTTCCTTCACTCCAATTTGAGAAGAAATGTCAACTCCAACCTTATGCACAGATGGAGAAAGAAGCAATTGTCATGTGGAGCTGACACACAGACCTACAGCACTCAACATTCTGGATTCTCTACTGAGTTTTGCTGTTGTGCAGACACTCCTGGCTGATGTATGACAGGTGACATGTCCATATTTTGGCAGCAGGGATCATAATAGCTGTCAGCAGTTTGAGTGGCTATTTAGGTGTTTGCATCATGCCTTGTCATGCCTACATAGAAGTTCCTGTTCTATTAAAAGGCACCTAGTGACGTTTAAAATATCAGACCAGTCACTGAAATAAACTGAACAACTCATGCACTTACATGGTATATTCAGCCACCATAGTTAGATAGATCAATGAACAATGTGATCACTAATGGGAGTTCAAGTGGCAAATCATCAAATTTGTGACTGCAAATGCTTAGTGAATAAAAGGAGAAATGTTTTTTGTCCAGATAATTGCATAAATGACAGGGCTTGACAGAAATTATGAATATAATGATACTTCAATGATTACAGTGCTAAAAGGTGACTGAAAATCTAGATCTGTTCTGCAAGTCTCTCTTTGAGTTCTTTTGGGAGCTGGCTTACAATTTCTGTTCATCAATCCCTTATCTGTGCAACTAAGTTTTAATGATTTATTACTTCCACTGCTGTTTGCTGGAAGCCTGTACAGGCTAAAGACTTTGTACTTTTGAATATGCCCATAGCACACTGCAGATTCCTCAGGCCTGGTCAGAAGGAATGGGGTAAGAAGTTGCAGCAAAGCTCAATATTATTGGTGAAAGAGATACTGAGAGCACAATTCTCAGCAAAGCTCAATATTATTGGTGAAAGAGATACTGAGAGCACAATTCTTAAGTGTGCTTAACACTTAGTGTGCTGCAAGTTCTCTGTGTGACTGGCCAACCAGGGTGCTCTTTTGGCCTAAATTTATTCTCTTTAAGGTGTAAACATTACACCTTAAACATTACACCTTAACCTACAATGATGCTAAGAAGTTTTATTAGCTTAGTGTGTATAAGCCTTCTAAATCCTTGAAGACACTGAACTAATGAATGTTACTACCTGTATGGGCACATTGTATATGGTTATAAGAACCTCCAGTGAACATCCTTTTTTTTTGCTGTGCAATAGCTTTGCATGAAAACAGAGTTTATTCATGCAAGAGAGAAAAACTTTTTCTGGCATTAGCAACTGTGGGTCTGATCACATCTAGAGTTTGGTGTTTGTAAGCATGGTGTGCTATAGACCCCTCACAAGCACACACAAACAATAAGCACACACAATACTTTCATTATTATATTTAATCTTGCATATTTTTCAGAATAGCAAAACACAGCACATTTTCTTACCAAAAAGTTACGATTTCCAATTAAAATGTGATACTGGTTATTAGCAGTAATTCTAAATCACTGGCCTGACTTGAAGTCTTCCATCTGGAATTACAAGTTCAGGACAGTTATCAGAGGAGTGATTTATTGTATATACAGATGTTGCTGCTGGCTTTTAGGAAAACTTAGCTGCCTTCCACTCAGCCAAATATTTTAGCACACTTGACTGAAGTTTCCAGCCTTGAATTATTAGTTAATAACATTAGAGTATTATTTATTCTTCAAGTAAACTTTGAAACAGAAGAACAGTGCCTTAGATACCAGACTTAGTGCCTGCCTTAGGCAAAGCATTTTTCTTATAGCACAGAATTGTAGCAGAACAGAAGTAAGGTTTGTAACTAATTCCATCTCTTATTGGATGTACAACTTACCTGATGGCAGAATACTATCCTCTGAGCTATTCTCTCCTCATTCTTCCATTGTAACACCCATAGCCCTCATGCTGTAACATGCACAGGTCAATCACACACATTCAGATATGTACAAACCACAACATTTAGAAGTAACACATTGAGGTTCTCATACACAGAAATTAGGTACTGTCCTTTCTGTATCATTTCAACTGTTTTATCACTGGTGCTTCAGGAAACCCTTGAATTTCTTCATCACAGTCTCTTGTAGCTAATGTAGAGAAGGTAGTTATTTGAATGAAAGGAATAACCATACCTTGTCAACAGTTCCTTAGCATCTATTATAATAGTGTCATAATACTAACAACCACCAGATGCCAGCATAAGAATGCAAGGACTAAATAAGCTCCTGTTTTACACCAAAAGGCAAGGACAGTGCAGACCTTTCAGATCATTAATGTAGTTATGGTCACACCAAGAGTCTTCAATGTTTCAGTGTTATATAGAAATAAAATAACAGAGCATCAAGTCAGATCCACATGGCATTGTACTAAAGTCAATCTTGGATTTAAAGAGACCACTTAGTGGAAGAAGGACTGTATGACTAGCCTAGCTGGTTAAAACTGGCTTATTTCCATAAGGAACTCTGGCTGGAATTTCTAGCCTGGTAGATCTGGGTTTTTTTCATTGCTTAGTAAATTTTGGATCCATAATACAGATCTTCTATTTCTGTAAATCTGCACAGATTATGCCAATATCACTCCCATCATCTCTGCAGAGTAGAGTGGACCTTCCAGACACGTCACATTCTTGGCTGCAGGCACACAAACAGTGTAGGCAAGAGGAATAAAAGGCCAGATACTCATGGTGCAAACATACAGCAACACTTACAAGTACAGATGTGTCTTTTGTCCAAATTTGTCAATGCTTCTGCCCAGAAGCTTTTGCAACACTATAAAGTAGTCACAGCCTTCTGAAATTAATTCAGTGATGGAATTGCTTCCGACAGATTTCTTCTAAAGCAGAAAACTTTGGTCCCAGAGTGCTCATAAAATCAAGAGGCAAATCCTCACTGTCAATGGACACAGAGCAGGAGTTACTTGGCTCTAGTTCTCCTTCCTCAGCGTATCTGCGAGGTTCATAGATGTACCCATGATCTTCTAGTGTGCTTTGGTAATACAGCTTCTAAAGAAGGGGACAAACAATGCAAATCATCATGGAGGCTTCTCCTGCCCTTTTAAAAAATGTAAAGAATTCATGGTATGCAAATTAGGCAGGTCAGCCAGGAGGTTACAGCAAAGAGTACAAATCTTTCTCTAGAAAGGGAGGTTTTACTGACAGCTGCATGAGCACCAGAGCCTGAACTTCCCCCTAGAGTACAAATGAGGCAGAAAAAAGCATGTGATCTGTCCTGGAGCAGACAAGCAAGCAGGACTGCCTGCAGGAATGCAGCCTGGCCCAGGGAGGCCCAGGGAACAGGCCTGTGATCATGCAGTGGCCAGACAGAACATGGCAATGGGAATTAGGGTTTTCCTGATAGCACAGAGCCATAGAATCACAGAATGGTAGGGGTTGGAAGGGACCTCTGGAGACCGAGTCCAATCCCCCTGCCAGAGCAGGATACCTAGATCAGATCACACAGGGACAGATCCAGGCAGGTTTAGAATGTCTCCAGAGAAGGAGACTCCACAACCTCCCTGGGCAGCCTGTTCCAGGCTCTGTCACCTTTACAATAAAGAAGTTTCTCTTCATGCTGAAGTGAAACTTCCTATGTTCTAGCTTATACCCATTATTCCTTGTCATATCAGTGGGCACCACAGAAAAGTGACTGGCACCTTCCACTTGACAGCCACCCCTCAGATATTTATAGACATTAATCCCCTCTCAGCCTTCTCAAGACTAAACAGCCCTGGTTCTCCCAGCCTTTCTTCATAGTTGAGATGTTCAAGTACCCTAATCAAGTGGTTAAGTGAAATGAAAGAGCAGACAACTGCTGGGTGACCAGCCAGAGGTAGCAAGAAGTCTAGGAGACAGGTAGATTTAGATTGGAAATTAGGAAGTTTTTCACTATGAGGGTGCTGAGACACTGGAACAGGCTGCCAAGGGAAATTGTGGGTTTTCTATCCGTGGACATGTTCAAGACCAGGTTGGATGGGACTTGGAGCAACCTGGTCTAGTGGGAGGTATCCTTGCCCATGGGAGGGGGGTTGGAACTTGATGATCTGGTCTAGGGTCTAAGGACCTTCCAACACAAACCCTTCTATGAGTCTATAATGATTTTCAATGAGGAGGAGTCTTGAATATTTCCCCACATCAAATATATCCCTTGCTTTCAATTGCAGTGCTTCTTCAGCGTGGGCTGAGTGTAGCTGAAGCCATGGCAGCTTTCCAGTTTTGCAAGCCTTTCTTCCTATTCTTACAACCAGCTTGACAAAGGAGGGATTCAGCATTCAATTCTTACCTGACCCAGGATTTTGTCCACTGTCTGTATCATGTGATCAAATTTTCTGGCTGGGAATGCCTTGTAACTAGTGTACAGGCCATCCTGGAAGACAGGCATAGTATCTCAGGTAGACCAGCATAAAGTCATATACTCATATTTCTTTCAGATACAAATAAATCAAATTATTTCTCCTTTTTCTCTTATGCTGCATTCTACAATTACATTGCAGCTTTTTCTGATCAGGGACTGCTTCTTCTTATGGGTACATACTCCATATGTACATGGAGCCACCAACTATAGGCATTGTTCATAATCCCCAGTAATTAAATACTTTCTTCCTCTAAATTTACTGAATTCCTTTCCATTAATGAAAGCAAATGTCACCTCAGAACTTTATAATGTCTACTCACACAGGTAATCCAAGCTCATAACTATAGTCTTAAAGACTGTGGAATTTCATTCTCTCATACATAAAAAGACTATTTTACATTTTCTTTGCCTGCTGTAATATGTAGATTGTTCTTGGAGTCTCTTGGTGATCACTATGTGCTCATGAAAAGAACACAAGGCAGTCATCTACTGATGACCAGAATTTTCTTCAGGCATTCTTTACAATAAAAATAGACATCTGTTAGAGAATACAGTACAAAAATCTACAGATAAACTCAAAAGCCTTCAAACCCCCAGAGGTACATGTTATAGTTCTACTCAAATCCTGTTCTCACTTTCACAGTATGGTGAGTAGATGTTGAGCAGCATGGTTTTGATAGATATCTGAAGAACAATGGTTCCATTTCACTTATGCCAAGAACTGAATAAAATCTTGTGCATATCAATTCAGGAACTGTGATAAGAATTTTAGAATAAATTACACTTCCAAATACTTAGCACAATAACTAAGGAAAAGGAGAAAAGGAGTGCCAGTCCCAGACTGAGAGCTGTTAGAAAAAAAAATTAACCTGTCAACAGTCTTTTAAATATGAGTGGAATCTCCAACAAGTGACACTTATTTTCTAATTGAACTATATGGATTTTCTTCCCACTGTTATTAATACCAAACCTCATTCTTGGGACTACCCATTTCTGTGGTATAAAAAAAGAGCATTTACATAAGGAAACAGTTACCTCAGCAATCACTTCTCTTCCAGCCTCCAAAGGCACAGGTGGTAGAGCAGCTTGATCTGTAGCATCCAGCCCAGCCTGCACACAGGGAGAGGATGGTGTGAATAAGCAACTGAGGCAGGCTCTGAAGGCTCACACTCCTGCAGACTATGCCCTTTCTTTTATACTTCCTTGTATAAAACCCCAGAATGTGCAGTGTGGCAAGGGATGATGTGCCCCCTCCTCTGATGGATTCCTCAGGTGGATGAGGCCCCTGGGAAAGTCTTGCTGATACTGAGAAATGGTAGGAGTGATGACAGTGAGTCACCAGAGCAGCATTAGCCACTCCATGCAGAACACCACAACCCAGATATGATTAGTGAAAAAGAACCAAAACTAACAAACAAACAAAAGCTTTATTTTGATCAAAACCAGAGGAAACGTAATAAAAGAAGTGACTGGTAGTACCAGATTCAACCGCAGAGCAGTGATGGGGTAATGTGAATATATGCTTTTGCACTTGCCTGAGAGAAAGACATTGTGCCCTCTTCATTATAGTTGATTAAAGTCTGTTCTCCTTCAGGCAGGACAATGGCTTTAATGTTGGATTCTCGTGTGTAAAACTGGCAAATGACAATACTGGAAACTGTTGAAACAAGAAAGGGACTGGTGAAATGGGTGCTGTGAACAGATCTGTATGGCTCAGTGTGGTGCATTGGTGAGACACCCAGCCCAGTTCCAAATGAGCTGACTTGGGAAACTCCAGCAACAGAGCTGTGCAGATGCAGTGCTTGGCCTGGAGTGGTTACTCTGCTTTAGAAAGCCAAGCTGCTATCTCTACAGAGCACTGCACTGAGCAGGCAGACATACTAGATCACTCACTCACAGGTAACCAGAGGAATAGTGGTTAATAGATAATCTATTACTTTTTGCTTCAGATAAAGAATCAGTAATTATCTCCTCAGCAGTAATAAACATGAGCTGTTACAGCTCTATAACATGCAGTTACTGAGTGGTGTAACTCTATGGGAGACACCATTACTTCCAGTTAGCCAGTACAGGGTTAAGGTAAAAAAAGTATTCCATATATTCCATATATCCATATATTTATTAAATGCAAACAAGAATATTTACTTTGTTGTATGTTATCTCCCCTTTTCACTTCTCTGTAATACACAGTCCTCATCTTTTCACATCCCAACCATGAAGAGAGATGCATTTCACTAATCTTTCTAGTGTCAGATGACAGATAACTTGCACATCTAAGTTAGGAGGTCACTTACCCAGCAGTAGTAAGAAAGCCAGCAGTATTATTGCAATGGCACCACCTCCAAGTCTTACTGCTGATGGTAGAGGTGGTGCATCTTTACATGTATGTCCATCTGGGCAAAAGCAGAGCCTAACGTGCTGATTCTGCCTTGTAGAATATCCTTGCCTGTCCTGAATTATGACGGGCACCGAGTAGATACCTTCTGGGAGGTTTCTTAACATTAAAAGTTCAAATGACTCCCCTAAAGAGAAGAAAAGCAAATTATTTCAAGACTCCCAGAGAGACAGCTGATATTCTGTAGCCCCTTCTGTTGATAATCAAAGGGAAAGTCGTTTGCACCTCAATTTCAAATACATTTTCCAGCCTTAATGCACCACAGTACACAGGACAGAATGACATCCCCCTTTATCACATTCCTGAGCCTTCTGGGCAAAAAGATCTGTCCCAGTCTAACTGCATTCTGCTGTAGCTGCACTGATAACCTCTAGAATTCATTAGGTACATCATCAAATGCAAAAGGGGTTCCACAGCTGTCCTAACCCCCTCTGCAATTTGAGAACATTGCTTCTGGTCCTGTCCTCAGCAGAGATGAAGAGCAATGTCACTTTTTTCTCAAATTGCAGTGACTTTGTATTTTGAAAGCTGCTCTGCGTGTCCTTTCAGTCTCATTGAGACTAATCAGCAACAAATCATAAAGGTGAAATAACTAGAGGGGACATAACTGACAATAAACTTCTCATGAAGGACACAAAAGGCAAAACTCACCAAAGTTCCTTCCTAATTTCCAGTTACTCTTCCCATTTTCAGGGTCTTCAGCCAGCTCAAATCTAAATGGCCCAGACTGTGAACGGACCAGGGCAGACTGAGCTTTTATAATGAGACGTGTGGTGTCTTTTTTGTTACACACAGAAAAAGAAGGAGCCCCTAATGTTGGCATATGATCACTAATGTCAGACAAGTAAAGCAGGATGGTGCCAGTACCAGTCTGTGGTGGAATACCTAGATAGGAGCAAAAGAAACAGAAAAACTCACAAGTGGGTATTGACAAAAGCCAGTCCATTGGCAGGATCTCTCTCTGGTTTATCCTACTGCTCACATGTAACCCAAACTTTAAACATCAGGGAGGTCTGCATTACCATCCTCCACGTAGATCCTTCTTCTCCTCCACTTAGATCCTTAGTCTTGCTGTCATGTTATGTCTAACATGCATCTCATCTCATACACTCTAAATACTGCTTGAATATTTTCAGTCTGGCTACTTACCGTGATCAACAGCATGAACAAGGATGGTATACAGGCTGTTGTTCACATAAGGGGATTCTTGATCAAATTCTTTTACCACAGTAAGAACTCCAGAATTCTCATCCACACTCAGCCACCCATCTGGATCATAGGCTAGTTCATATCTTAAAAAGAAAGGAAAAAGCTACAAATTACTGTCTTCAATGGATTTTGAAGAATACAGAATTTCTACTGTCTTTGTCCTTTTGAGTTCTGTAGGTATTTTTACTTTCAGTGATGCTTACTTTTGTTAACTCTTTGGTAAGCTGTGTGTTTCAGCACATCCAAAAAACAGTTCCCTACACAAGTCCCCTTATCTTGTACAGGTCCATCAAAACTGTTCCAAGAGGCTAAGAAAGTCTCTGATTACCACAACACGCGACCATTTTTACAGCCAAGCACCTGTTAGTCCTTTCTATGGCATCACATTTTTGTTGTCAAAAGTATAAATAATGCAGCCTGCTTTTAGGAAGAACTGTTTGGAAGACAACAGGAACATTGAGCAACAAAGGACTGACTGCACCTCTAAGCTGTGTCTTATAGAACTATCTGGATCTGCAGGATCAGCAATACTAAATGTGCACCTCTAATGTATATGTTCCTGTAACTGTAAATATATGTGAATACATATATGCACATATACCAAATTAAACATGAAAACCTCTTTATATTCTTAAACTATTTTTATTCTGAAAGTTCAAAGCATCTCTACTTACTTTATCTTATTTGACACAACATCTGGTTGTGTGGCAGGATACCTCCTAAACACTGTCCCAGGTTTCATTGAATCTTCTTTTTGGACAGTAAGTACAGGAGGATTAAACCTAGGAGCACGTGGTGATTGCAAGACCTTGATGTTCACAGTTGTATTCGTGGATTCTAGGCTTGAGATCATCACAGTGCCATTTTTACACAAGAAGAAAGGTTCTTCATTTGATACAGAAAGGACAAGTCTCATGTCAGAATCATCTTCATAGCTGAGAGGCTGAAAACCCCAGACAGAAGTCTGATTAGCAGTAATGACCTTTGGTTTGGCAGTCACACTATAAACCCGGAACTCTGAGCTGAAATGAACTAATCTAAGATGCTCAGCTATTGCTCATGCTACATGTGGGCATGCTGTAGCTCATCTGTTACTGCTCTTTACCTTGATAATGCTTAAAATGCCTTCATTTGTGTCTGGATCTGTCTCAATGGTGAACTGCTCCTTCTCATTGCCTGCTGTTATTCTGTATTTTGCTCTCCAAGCTGGAGTCCTGGGAGAGTCTTTATCTTCTACTTGGAACCGTAATACAGCTGGATGTTCTTGACCTGCTGAAACTTGTAGCTGGTACTGGGAAGGGAAAGGAAAGAAATAAGGAACTACTTCTGTTCTCCAGGAGGAAGAGGCTTGTTAGCTGGAACCATAGAATAGCTTAGGCTGGCAGGGACCTTGCCTCCTGGCCATGGGCAGGGATGTCTCTTAACTAGACAAGGTTGCTCAAGGCCTGAACCTGATCCAACCTGGCTTTGAACACCTCCAGGGAGGGGCATCCACAACATCCACATCCAATTCTATCCACTCTTGTTTAAGAGTCCCTCTCCAGCCTTCCTGCAGGATCCCTTCAGGTATTGGAAGGCAGTTACAAGGTCCCTCTGGAGTCTTCTCCACACTGAACAATCCCAGGTCCCTCAGCCTATACTTGTAGCAGAGATGCTCCAGCCCCAGGATCATCTTTGTAGCCCTTCTGTGGACTCTTTACTTCACATTTTCCACCAGCAAACCACGTGGAAGTTGGTTACCTTTTGAGTGATTTCTTCATAATGGTTTATAGTTTTTGATGTAGCCACCAGCTTGCCTAGCTAGCAGTCCAGGGACAGGTTAAAAATACCAATTAAATCACCTAAGGCAGAAATATGTCTTATATGAATGGTAATAAAATGTAATTAATTTGGTTTTATTTTCTTCATGTAAGTTGGTCACTGGTTGAGATCTGAAAATTCAGACTCTTGCCTTCTAAAGTGTGAACAAAACCATCCTCACACTACAGCTTGAAAAGATGTTATGAGAAACAACACGTACTGAGAAAGGGGAACAAAGCCCGGCCGTGAGAAAGCTCAGGATTGTACTGGGCTGGAGTGAAAGATGATGAATCAGAGACTTCTTGTATAAACCTGTGTTGATAGATTATCTGACCAGGTCTTCCAAACACCATTCTGCAGGTAGGAGCTGCCATGGTACCAACACTGATAAGTGTGTTTGCTTTCGTAGGTGACTTTGTACCCACTGTTGTAGCCCAGTATCTACTCTTACTGCTCATGACTGAGTAGTTACCCCAGTGCTTGGCATGACTGTACTCTGGATGTGTGTACTGCTTTTGGCTGGGATAATTCATTTTCTTCACAGTAGCTTGTATAGGGTTATGGTTTGGATTTGGGTTGAAAACAGTGTTGATCAGCTAAGGAAATTTTTGCTTAGCAGGGCTTACGCAGAGCTAAGGCCTTTTTCTGCTTCTCACCCCACTCCACCAGTGAGCAGGCTGGGAAGGGGAAACAGCCAGGAGAGCTGACCCCAGCTAACAAAAGGGATATTCCAGACTATGTGAATGAATTCCTTATTTTGCTTGACTTGCACGCATGGCTTTGACATTTCTACATTTTGCATTTCTACTTTTTTTTTTTTACATTTCTAAGAGATATTTCTTTGAACACTTAAATCTCATTTGCACTTGTTTTGGCCTGATTCTGCAAGTGTCTGAGGGTTCCCATTTCCACTGCTGAGTGTATTTAGCACTTTGAGGGACTGAACTGTATTTAGAAAGGCTCAGTAAAGTAATAATGGTTTTCCTTACATTATCTCTAGTAAATACAGGGAGGTGGTTGTTTGCATCTTCAATAGCTATATTCACTGTTGCAGTAGATGAGAGCTGGGGAGTTCCATGGTCGCTGGCCGTAATCAGAAGTTTGAAAGAGTTGGCAGTCTGAAGAAACAGAAAAAAGGAATTTTCAAACTTAGTTCTGAAGCAGTTCCTGTATTTTTCAGTCACAGATACAAAGCTGGTTATGAGACTGTCCTTTCCATTATACCCGGTTAACACATAGTGAACAGGTATCATACAGTAAATTATAAGAAGCTGTGATATGTACATCACCTTATAATCCAGGCATTCTGACAGATGTATTGATCCTGTGGTAGCATCAATATAAAATGGGAATCCATCTGAACGGGGCATTTGTGTACTTAGAAAGTAGAACACCTGAGAATTTGCAGTGCCTTCTTCATCTTTGTCCAGTGCAGTAACTTGGAAAACTGGCTTATCTAGGTTGAAGAATTGAGATAGAAATTTTTACTCTCAACATGAATGTTTCTCAGGCCTGTCTGCAAGCTCTTAAACACACAAATCCTATGAAAACCTCTCCTGTGGCAATGGTTATCCCTGCAAACAGTCTGGCCATAACTCATTTGGGTGGCAAATTAGCCCCCAGTACTGTTAGACAATAGAGAGAGTTACCACACTCCTGAACTTACTTTATCAAAGGCATTTCCTAGATATTTATGGCAGCTCTCAGCCAGCTCCTGAGGAGTCTACACACCAGATAAAATCATTTTCTGAGCAGACCATCTCCTGTGCAGCAGTGTGCATGGGCAGCTGCCAGGCCACAGTGCACATTAGTCTGCTGAAGTCTTGGCTTGTAGTTAAGAAGAAATATCTTAGGAGTTTTTCCACAATATCTCCAATGTTATTCAAACAAACATTGAGGTTAAGCAGACAAGTCAAGAGGTAAGAAATAGTCCTTCACAGCAATTAGTCTCTAAACACGTGAGTGTTTGAAACTTAGGGAAAAGAGCAGATTTGGTAAGAAAGGAAAAAGAAAGATAAAGGAATGAAAATGAGAGCAGTCATAGATAAAGCAGCAGTATCCCTAGTTGTGATGGCACTCACCTTTACTGTGGTTCTCTGGTATTGTAATGTTGTATTCCTTCTTGGGAAACACTGGTGTGTTGTCATTAATATCACTCACCTTTATATTGAAAAATAAAGGATGGTCCAATAGTTTACCAGTTTTTGTGGACATAATATCGAAGCGTATCTAAATGAACAGACACATGTATCAGAGTGGAATGAATGGTGCCATTTAGATGTCACAATGGAACAAAAAGCTACAAATTATGAAATTGCTTCAGTTATATTTGTCTAAGATGTGGCTTTGAGTTGCATTACTAAGTCATTATTTTGCCTTACAAAGATAAATGGATTCATAATGGCCATCCCATGCATTAAACAATACTTAAAAAAAAAAAAGATCTGTATCTGAAGCTGGATCTGAGTTATTTTAAATGCTTCATATAAAATACATTATACCTAATAAATACAAAAATATATGTGACCTTGGGGCCACACAAAGGAATTTTATCACCGGTGCTTTCCAATTATGAACTATTTAAGTTTTAGATTTGGTTTCCTTTAGCTGCATTTCTCTGGTATTTTGGCTTCACATCCATGAATGTGCAGGGCATTCAATTCTGAATGCTGAATTCTCCATTGCTACCTTATTTCTGCCTTAAATCCAAACCCAGTGTGTCTGCTCTGGAACAGCCCTGTGCCCAGTGAAAGTGAATAGAAAGCTCTCCAAAATTTATCTTTCCATTATGGTAGGCAACACCTTGCACAGAAAACCACAAGGAACTGTAACTCTCATTTGGGTACCTTTAATCCATAGAGACACAAATAGAAACTATCGTGGAATAAACATAAGACCACAGCTGGGGATTTTTTTTGCAAGAGGAAAACAAACCCACAGTAACATATTTCATTTGTACACTTGTTACCACATTTCTTTCATTAAGCTTATTGCTTATGAACAATTTTCTGCTTTTTAAGGAGAAACATATGCTTACTCTTACCTACAGTTATAGTAACAGAGCTTTGCAGCTCCTCCAGTAATGTCATGTTTGCTCTAATGTGTAACTATTAGGAGTTCGGGGGTTTACAACTCAGGGTTCTGGCCACTGTAGCTGTAACATACTTTGAATTTCAGGACAACCTTTTCATTTTTTAGATTATGATCAAGGGTCATACAAAAAAAAAACATAAAAGCAGTGTACAGATATTTGTGGAAGTTAAAACATGCCACAGAAACTTATAGTTGATAGTGGTGTGGAAGTTGGGTATTGTTCTCTGCTGAGACAATCATCTTGGCCATTATTTAGACATATGGAATAAGAAAAGGAGGCCTTAAAAATACACACTTAATACTCTTATAGGTGTATTTCATACTTGTGAAGCATTTAGCCATGAGAAAACAATATTTGTGAAGTGTTTTCTTTAAAGTGTGTTACCTGAAAATACGGGGTCTTTTCTCTGTCGATGCTGCGATGTACATACACATTTCCATCTGCACCTTCCACAGAAAACAGTCCCATCTCTGGAGGTTTGTCTACCCCAGGTCCACTGATTAAATATTTTACTGATGTATTAAATGATTTGTTATTGAAGAGCTTTTGAAAAGAGAAGTAGCACAATGCAGTGTGAGTAGGGAAGATGGAACAGAAACTAAAAGGCTTTAGGCTGGTTCTCCCCCTGCCCACCTTCTCTTTGCAGGTTTGGGTCACAGCATCACTGCTCTCTGCACAATGTGCAGCTACACAGCTCTCTGCAGTGACTCTTTTACCTCTCCCACTCTAGAGTCTTCCTTCTCCTGAGTATGCCAGCAGCTCCCCATAAAAAGGAGCATTGTAGCCCCCCCTTCCCCCCATTTTACCCACCCTGGGGTAAATAAGACAACTTTGAGCAAAGTTTTTCAACATTCTGCTCTTTGATGCACAATTCTTCCCCTTTCCTACATTTGGTGTTTTATTGTACAGTCTGTGGTGATGAATACCACAAGAAGAACTTTTAGTAAAAGGTTTCTACCTGTCCAGCATATTTTGGGAATGGTCCTTTGTCCTCCTCTTGAACATGAATGATGGTGATAACCCAGGTCCGTTTTGTACGCTGTAGAGGACGTTGGCTGTCTGACTGATAAGTATCTATCCACTATTGGATAAAGAAGCGTATTTAGAGTCATGGTTCACATCTTCACAGTTGCGTGTCTGTTTTTATGTAATAATGACTACAAACCTCAATATTCTTCTTTCGGATGGCTTGTCTTAGACTGAAATTCTCAATTTCATGAGAAAAACTGATGGCAGCAGTAACCTTGTAGGGGAAAAAAAAAAAAAGTGATTGTGAGAAGTTAACGAGAAACTATTAATGCACTGCCCAGAAGGAGTTTGGCTTCACAGAAACATATTGATCAAGTTTTGACAGCATTCGCATTCTATTATTATTATTATGTACCTGGAAGCTCCACAAATACCATCCATCTCACTCCAGATTAATTGACATGAGAGTTTGGATACTGATTTCTCAGGCCAGGTGATGCCAGACCCAGAATCATGCAAACCCTGCATCTAATAGTCTGTGGTATTATCTCTATGCCTTTTCCCATACCAAGTATCTCCAGTTTGACCTCTACGTCTCATGCTCCTATAGAGGTAGTCTGGTATTGACAGGACATAAACCTACTGCTGGAAAAAAATGAAGTCTGGGGAGTATTTCAGGTTCTTAAAGACTCCTTCACATGTAGCCCAAATATAGCTGGTTTACCAGAAGATTAACAATGACCAAAGTCTCTAATCCAGGTGTGTAAAATCAATTCTTGAGAATGGTGACTGCACCCTATTTGGCAGGATTAGAAGCACAAGCTTCCTGCAATGTCTTCAAACACCAGTTCTTACTTGAAATCTTTAACCACAAAGGAGCATGAAAGTCCAGAAATTACTCTATTGCCATTAACTCACATGTAATAGGCACACCTTGCTCACTGCTTTCCTTGGAAAGCTTGAGATTTTGTGTTTCAGTCCATTCCAGTGGCATTTAAAAAATGAAACAGAGCTCTTCCTGCCTTGACTTAGGCAAAGCTCAGGCCTTTACCTCAGGACCTTTTTATGAAGAAACAAAACATGCTTTAAATTGACCTGCTTATAAACTTTCCAAGCAATGGCTGGTAATTCACTAGTAGTGCCTTGGAGCTAAAAATGCAGTTGTGTAACCAGGGAAAACCTCTGTGCTGTACAAACAGCAAGGAAAGCTTAGACTTGGCATTTGTGTGTAGCACCTATTAGCTGTGTTCTAGTTCAGCTCTGCTGAACTCCAACAAGCTCTTTTCCCCTTTGTGTATGTGTAGCCACATTTAATTATATTGGAAGTTTTAATAGTGTGTTTTATGGCTTCCATACCCCTCCATGTGCAGCAGTTGCACGTGAGTGGCTCAGGCTGTGTCCATTCCAGCCATGGGCACTGCTAGAAAGAAACAACACAGTTCAGAACCACAAGCCTCATAGAAACACTTACGGAAATAATAGAATCATAGAATATCAGGGGTTGGAAGGGACCTTGAAAGATCATCTAGTCCAACCCCCCTGCCTGAGCAGGATCACCTAGACCAAGTCACCCAGAAACACATATAGGCAGGTTTGGAATGTCTCCAGAGATGGAGACTCCACAACCTTCCTGGGCAGCCCGTTCCAGGCTCCGTCACCCTCACTGTAAAAAGTTTTTTATTGTGTTTACCCTAAACCTCTTGTGCTCCAACTTACTCCCATTGCCTCTTGTCCTATCACTGGATGACACTGAGAAGAGTCTGGCTCCATCCTCCCTACACTCGCCCTAAACACATTGATAGACATTGATTAGGTCCCCCCTTAGTCTCCTCCAAGCTAAAGAGCCCCAGCTCTCTCAGCCTCTCCTCATAAGGGAGATAAAATGCCACTGAATTACTAGGGGGAATCATTCATCCAGCATGGTTAACACCCTGGTGTCCCTAGCAGGAGAAATGGAGAGCCCCTGCTCCTTGGGAACCCCCTTCCAGGAGCCTGGAGCCCGGGACCCAGCAAAAGAGGAGCCAAAAGAGGAGCCACCCTTTCTTGGAGGGGACAATGCCTTGCATGTGGCCAGAGCCCTCAGCACAGCACCCAAGCCCCACACTGCACCTACCTGCAGGAGAAGCAGCATGGCCAGTAGCTCCATGGGACGTGGGCAGCAGAGTGGAGCGAGGAACCCGGGTGCTCAGGGTAGTGGCAGCAGCCCCCACATGTGTCTGGAGCTGAGCTAGTTCCTTGGGAGCCTATACACCGGGTTATTACAGCCCAGCTGGTTTTTGCCAAGTAGTCACCTATGGTTTAACTGCTGTTTGAGCTGTCCCAGAGGACAAATTATTCTGCCTTTTCAAACAAAAAAATTAAATAAACAAATTCAACCACTGAGTGTATAAAACTGAAATGACTCCAAAGCTCAGCCTCCTTTGGTGGTTTTCTTTTCAGTATTACATAAAGCAGGCGTGTCATTGTACAGCTAGGATCAAACAGGTGGGTCTCCTCCCCAGCTATGTATCAATGTCATTAATTTCCTAAGAAGTTCATAGCTATTTGCAAACACACAACTTTGTATTTAATGGCAGTTAGTTTTCTCTGTCATACCCAGGAGTGCCACTTTTATATTACTTCAGACTTTGAACCAAGAGCAAGCTGATAAAAACACCACCAGATTGTCCTGTTCAACACAAAAGCCATCAAACAGGTATGAACTTGTATACCTGAAGCTGACCTTACCACCCAGCTTGTGAAACATACATTTTTAATAAAATTACATGAAGAAGTAAGAGATGAAAAATTAAGTTTTGTAAAGCCATGTTAAATTTAAGAGTGAGAGACAGAGACTATGGGGAAGGGTCCAGCTTCTATGAAAACAATTTTTACAGCATCTTCCATTCTCCTTTTACTGGACATGAGAAGGCTTGGCTCTTTTGTAGAACTGGAAAATAATTAATTTAGTGTTCTGGGAGTTGTGAAATGAAGACTTAGGGAAGAACTGATCTGTTCAAGGGAGAAGAAAAGCAATAGATCATATCAATGTTTTAGGCCACAATGTTTTAAGTAATAGTGTGGAGGGGATCTCTCTCCATTTTCCTCTTGATATGTCTCAGCTGAACTTACAAAAGCACTGTGTGCCAAATTAAGTTAAATATACATATCCACATACCCATGTGTACTAGCAACATGAGAATGGGGTCCTCTGCAAGCTTCTACCATGGATCATGTTCTAAGTGTCCTGGAGATTGTAACAGGCAGTGTGAAACTCATTGTTTAGTGCATCTAAACAAAATAATATGATGAAGTTTCTCCTGCTATTTTCACCTTTTATGTTGCCTTAACACAGCCAATGCAGAAGTGACTGCCATGTGGAGTAGAAATAATCATACAGCTTTAACTACCTGCCTTGGCCATCAGCAGCTATAGAGCTGAGATGTTCTGAGCTAAGAGCTCCAGCCACAGTGCAGTGAAGAAATTCTCTAAAAGAAAAATTCAAAGGTGCCACCTTGTGGGTGATGAAAAAAATACAACTAAGTAACAAATAGGCAGTGTCTCACCTTTAATATAATAAATATACAGTAACTTTCAATTACAAGATCATTTTCCAATGAAATTACTAGCAAAAATATACACAAAAAGTTCAAATAAATAAGAACACATGATTATCAACATCAAAAATTGGGCTGCAAATTATTACTTTCCAGATAGAGTGGTCTGCTTCAGAAGAGAACCCACTAATGCAAATGGAAGCAACAAAGGCTTAATACCTTTAAAATAAGGCAAAATATAGTACATTATAGGTAATTTCATATTGCAGAAATTTCAACTATATTATCAGCTAAAAGAAAGTTATCATGTACCAAATGAAAAAAAACCCAACTGTCTAAATACTCTCAAACTTCTAAGATCCTTTAAATAGCAAATACAAGATTAAACATTAAGCAGCAATAAATGAAACACAGAAGGAGCCAAGCAATAATGGGATTACAGTATAATGAAGCAGCCTGGAGTCAAATGAGACAGTTTAGTCTGGTGAAATAAGCCCATTCAGCACTGTACCTCCCTGGCATCACCCTTCACCCTGGGCACTGGGAGCACACAGGGGCAGAGCTGGGAGCTATGGTCACAGCATCCTGGGAGAGAGGTGTCCATGGAAGGTGAGAGCTCCTTCTGGCAACCCAGAACCCAACTCAACTCACTCAGAACTGATACTCCTGATCCTTTTTGCCTCCATGAGAAGCACCATCACTGCATGGCCCTGAATTTGTACCAATAAATGTCATCTCTCATTTGGAAAGAAATAAGACACCCCAGCTTATCAACTGTAACAAGGGGCACCCCATGATTTAGGACACTGAACCAGGAGAAGGGACTGATTTGAGTCTTCCCTGCAAGGCTTTTCCACTCGAGGAAGCTGTGAAGCCCCTCTCCTGGAAAGGTCCCCACTGCTCACACAACAGCAGCCCCTCTTGGGAGCACAGTTCAGAGTACCTGCAGAACCCCTACTGCTGACAGCCTGAGGAGCTGGGGGCATCCTGCAGACACCTCAGAACTGCCATATAGATCTGAAAAAGCTGCCACGGGGTGGGTGGGAAGTGCTGGTGAGGTAAGACTTTAGCTGACCACAGTACTTCACTGCAGAGATGCAAATAATGGAGAAAAAAACAAACATGTCAAGACAAAACCAATATTGTTTACAAATTCTGCATGAAAAATACATTATAGCATTACTAAGGAAAACAGTGTATACACATTCGAGTAAAATTCTGTTTCTTCACATCTTTGTAACAGGGTCATTTCACAGAAAACAACAGTTGTTCAAAGTATAACTAATATAACTGAAGTAGAATAATGCAACCTGAGCATATTCGTTCTGTAGGTAGTACTGCAGAACATTAAACCTTTAAATTATCTAGAAAAAAAAAATAGATCACTCTGTTTAAATACCTCATATCACAGTAAACGTGTTCTTTGAGAAGCATCATCATTGCTAGGCTCAGACAACATACAATCGGTTTGCTAAACATAGTGAAAAAAAAATACAAATAGCCACACAAACACTGTGCTGCAGAAGTGTTTTAATTCCAAACTGAATGTATCTGATGGAATATTTTCTGCTATATTCAGAAGTGTTTTTAAAGACAGTATCATCAATACTAAATGAAGGAAACACAAACCACAGTCCTCTTCAAGAAGCTCCTTTTATCTATAGACTCAAGCCAGAGCTTCATGATAAACAAGTACTCAGACCCACTTTAATGCATCACCATTTCCACCTGCCTAACTCCTTAGTCTCAATGGCACACTGATGTCCATCAGATCACAAGCACTACATTAAACCAAAACTTTCCTAGGTCTGTGAGAGAAAGCTTTTCTCAGTGGCAATCACCTTTGCTCTGGGCAAAGCTGACCAGACACTATTTATTCTTTAAGAAGAGATCCTGCAGAGTGTGCCTGTGTCTACATGCACTCCTCATAACCTAGGAAAGCCTCAGTACAGAGGAACATCTCCAGTGAAAATTTAGCATCTTCAATGTTATAATAACTTGCTAAATTAATTACTGCCTTTAACAGAATTTGATTGAAAAACCTGCTATTGTGATTATTGATTTGATCCTGCTCACCTTGCTTTTGGTGCTTGTAGTAGTGCATTAAAGCAGTGTGTGCTGGTTTAATAAGCACTGAAGTAGTGCTTATTGGCAAGGGCAGTCCTACTTCACTATTCAATGTGTATCAGGAAAACTTGACTAATGAAAGCTTGCAGAATTTGGCCAGAGCTTAAAATTCTAGCACTGGATGCAAGACCCTTTCATCTAAATAAAGCTGAAATACATGATGTGTCTGGAAAAAACCCAAAGGGATAAAATAGCAACAATAGAATGTGCTTGTCCTCTGCAGTTGCTGGTGTTGAATGCCATCCTCTAAGTGTCACCACACCTCTGACACAGCCAGTTCATTTGATCTTTGAGCATGTCAGATTAAGTTTCACTTTAATTGCATAGGGCTGAATGTACATGCAACTACATCTCATTTTAAAGGGAACTTCACTAATACTGAATATGCAAATCTAATACTGTGTATTACATTTGTTTATCAAGTTAAAATTTCACATTTGGTCTCCAACAGGCTAGGAAAAAAACACTAAAAATATTTCTTAGACTATTCCTGAGCAATTTTTATGTACTGTAAAATATTCTAGTTTATTACTATATTTATTCATATTCTCACATTTTAAACTACATATAAATTCATGCTTTGACATTTTACAAAGCTGAAGATCTGATAGGCACAATGAAAGAATAGAAACAGCTAAGCATCTTAAAACCAAGATGAGATCAGCAAATGAAGTGCAATTTAACTATATACATAATGTACTCTTCAGTATTTGCTACTTTTTTGTTGTTGTTTTCTATCACAATATGAAGGATGCACTTGTAAAATCTGGTCCCTCAGACCTCAGCTCACTTCTCACTAATAGTTCACAGGGACCAGTGGCTGAGAATGAAGTTAATGCTGCTCAGTATTTAATTTTAAAATCAGAGTACTAAACATCCTCTAGAAATTCACAGTTGTTGTAATTGATTTGAAACTGGCTCTTCAATACTCATTGAACTATCCTCCATATTCTCTTGTATCTCACAGACACAAGAAAAAAACAGAGGGTCTGAGGACAGGACCCAGTCCTGATTGTGCAGGTTCATTCTGGAGGGTATCTCCCCCTGTCGCTTCACTAAACCTGGAAACAAGTCAAGCTAGCTGAAGTAGATTGGACCATGGGATAAATAATCAGTTTCATTCATCAGTTCATTCATCTTGGGTGAATGAAAATCAGAATCTTTTGTATTAAAATATATCTTTACTTGAACATGTAATAGTATTATAAATAACTTAGAAGTCTATTTTTTTATGTTTTGAGAGGCTACCAGTTCTGCAAATTAAGCCACAGAGTCTCTAGTAACACCCTCATTTTGTGTCATAGGTATATAGGTGCAGCTTGAAATTTGGTGATAAACTCTAAATGACAAAAAGCATCAAGGCTTACAAAATGAACTGCTAGGAAAGCTGTCTCTAAACACAGTGAAGATTTCTGGGTATAAAAATACACATTCTGTTTTTTTTTAATCTGTCATTATTGAAACTTTCTGCTTCCTATTAATTTTTTGTCCTAAAAATAATCCTTTCTACATTAAAATATTTCAAAACACTATCTCCATTCTTTTTCTTATCAAAAAAATAATTCATCCAAAAAATCCAATTCATCATCATCTGTGAAGAATTAAAGTTTGACTTTGCATAGATAAGCATGCTCTGTTATTTTATAAGAACAGTTGAGCCCACCATCAAATCTGTCTTAAGCATGGATCCTTTTCTCTCCAACACACCAAGATAAGCATCAGACACACCACAGATCTCAATGGGCAGCTGGTGCAAACAGGAGAACATGTCATGACTATGTATCTGCCTAAACTCTCATATTCTATTATTTTTATCTTCGGTGAGCAATTGCAAATACTTTTGAGGAAAGACCAATGGAAGACACTCGCCTTCAGGGAAAAATCTCCTGCTGGCCTTGCTGGCTTAAGATCAAATGCATTGAGATGAAGAGTGCTGACTGAGAACCATGCATCACGAACATATTTTCTCAGGATCATCCTATGAAGAAAACATGATCTTTCTGCATTGGCCAAATGCTTTCTAGCAGTCAAGAAGCATCAACATTTACTAATGAGTTTTTCTTCATTTAAATTTGCGTGACGTTTGGTTTGTGCCATTTGGTTTTATTTTTCTGTCCCCCGTTGGTTTTTTAGAAGGAACATAACTGTTGGCATTGCCATTTTTCTTTGGATTGGTACACGCATACGTTTTTAAGCCTTTGATGGGAGCAGCTGAAGCAGGAAACACTGGGGTTTGTTTAGGGGGTCTGATATTACCAACACTTTGAATTTTGGAGCTGTTCTCAGAGGGCTGGATATTGAAAAGCTGTTGCTTTGCAGTTGGTTTCTTTTTCAGTTCACTCCTTACTTCACCAGACTGTCTCTGAGAAGATGCTGCACATCCCGTTCTCTCTGAAAGCTTCAGGTGACCTGGATGAGAATACAACTGGCGGCTGTCCTCGCGGTGCGCATCGCCCCTGGGACCTGGGCAGCTTCTGGGCGGCTTCGTGACGCTTTCTAGGGGAGCCACGTGCTTGCTGGGCAAAGGGCTGAGCAATGCTTTGCCTTTGCCAGGGCTTTTTAGGGCACGGCTGGGGCCAGGAGCAGTCTGTGGCCTGGCTTTGGCTGCCTTTGCTCTCTCGTTCTGCACAGTCTGCATCTGCAGCCATTCCAGCTCCAACAGGCGGTCGATGTATTTCTCAAGGAACCCTGTTGGCTTTGGTCGAAATTCAGCTTTACCCTCTACGTTAACAAAGATGGACAGTTGCTTCAAGTCCCATGAGTTGAAAGGGGGTGGGAGGAAGTCTGGGTAGTAATATTCTGATTCTTTAAAACCCGTATCAGGGACATGTTCCAAACAAACTGGATCGATTTCTTCAGCTCTGAGAATGAGTTCTGGTGGTGTGCAGGGAGACGGGGGAATGGGAATCCTTTCTGAATCAGAGAGATCACTGGCACTGTCATCTTCTGCATCTTCTTTAATAATTTGTACTGATTCAAAGTCAAGAAACATTTTATCTACAGATGCTTCTTGCCATTTAGAAGAGCATGGACCAGCTTCAGCAACATGTTCTTTGTGAATCCTTTCCAACTGTTCTTTCTTACCACAATAAAAACGTTGCACTGGGACATCTTTAACCCTACAGAAGCTACCTTGTGTGCTGCTCTTTGTGCCAGGAGGGATCCTCTGCAGAAAAGATTCACTTTGCTTTCTTTCTGGGAGACTCCTCTTTGGTCCTTGTACTCTGTGCAGTGATGTGCAAACACTCGTGATCCTAAATAAAAAGAAAGGTCATATCCTGTCAGCATGATTAATGCCTCAGAACCCCTTCAAGGGCATGGATCTACATGAATGAACTAAAATTGGCATGGAAACTTGGTAATGAGGTAAAATTAATATTTACTGGTAGAGATAACTCTGCTTACAACTTGGTTTTTGTTTTTCTGATTGTGTCTGAGAACTGACTGAGGTAGGATGGTGAGTTTCTGCAGTGATAACTTAAATTTGTTGTCCTCCTAAATGCTGACTTGTGGAGCCAGTCAAAGGTTTGACTTCATGAAAAAGGTTTGACTTCATGAAATCCACGATTTCATCACAAGTATTTTGTATAACAGTTTGAAAGTACTACAAATGAAACAGACAATCCTAACATAAAACTACCTTTTAGACTGAGTATTTTCATCCAGCTGGTTTCTTCCCTTCTTAGAAACAGCTGGCTGGTCACCATCTTGAGTGTCATGGGAAATCTGAAACGATGTGAGAGTATGAAATGTTATTAATAAGTTGACAAATTAAGTACCCTTTTTCTGTAAACAAAACAGAAAAAATAGTAATTATTTACCTTTTCAATGGTACTTGATACATTTTTGCCTAATCTTCCAGAAGATTTCACATGTGAAATTGGTTTGTTTAGTTCTTTGGTGCTCGGATGGCTTTTTCCATTAGTGTAACTAGCAAGGATTAAACAGAGTATGACATATAAATGGCAATGTATACCATCATCACAATAGAAATACAATAGAAGTTTAGAGTGCAAGTCAGTTTTAAAAAAAAGAGAGTTAATTGCAACTATTCTCATCAGAATTATGCCATTGTCACTTTTTATTTTTTTATACTAGTAACATACTACTATATTTTTAATACTACTGATGTAAAAGTGAATCATTTAGTCAGAGGATATAATAATAGAACTTAGCCCTTATGGAGAGTCTTCTACCAGAGGACCCCAGAGTTACTTCGTGGATAATACATAGTAAATATTAGAGACTATATATTTAAATACTAATTTCTATAGTGCCTGGTCCATGGTCCTACAACAGTTTAACAAAATTAATTATAAAGTACAATATAAATCTTGCTTGTCTTTCTCATTTGCATATTCCCTACAAAATTTGAAGGATTATTCCTGTGAAGAACTGGATGTAAGAAGGGAGCATACAGTCTATTGTTCAAACTTTCACAAGGGCACAAAGTCATCATTTCATGATATAATGGTGCTATGGAAATATTAGTAGGAGAAATACTCATATGTAAGCAAAAGGAATGGCACTACTGATCTGGACAGCTTCAAACTAAAACACATTTCTTCAATTCAATCAGATCTATTTCTGTATAAGCACATGGAATCATTAAATCAGCATATTCTGTAAAAATCAGAAAACAGCATTTGTGCTACAAACAAGAGCTAGTACTAATTTTAAAAAGGAAAGCTGTAAAATGTCGTTCTAGAACAAACTGTGCTCTCCCAGTCTAATCGAGTTTGACTGCAGTTCAGTTAATTTGTCAGGCTGTACATCTTGTTCAGTTTTTTATCAGTATAGTCAGACTTGGTTTTAAAGAAGATTTCACCAATTCAAGAGCTTATAAAAGAATGAAAGAAAGTCTTGTGCCTCCAGCACTGGTGTCACCTCTGCCACTCTGTGACCTGCACGGTCATACTGCACAATCAATTCTGGTGCTGAGAATGACACTCAGCACAGTACAGCCAGGCACATATTAACTGGCTACAGTATTCAGAGATTTCTGTGTCTAGAAACAGAGAAAAATTATTTCCTTACTTTATCATTCCTTTGTGGTTTTCATTGATTTGGCTTTCTTTTTTCTGTGTCTCTCTGTGCAGTAATAAGGGATATTCTTGAATGCCTGGTCCCATTATTGTTTTTTAAGGGTATCTGCACCTTTAGTTTTACATAATCTTCAAACGACTCCAGTCTTTTGGGTTGGTAAGACACAGCGTACCAATTGCAATCATCCCCACGTCCTAGAGATGCAGTAAACAAACACCATGCCATTCCTCCCAACGGCACTTCTTTTTAAAGCAGTAAGATAAACACCGCGAGCTACCAAACTGGGCTGGAAAACGCTGTCCCCTCCCCCCCGCGCCCGCTTAATGGGAACCAGCATCCCCGGCCTTACTCTTGCGGATCCATGCCGAGCTGTCATCACCCCGGGTGCGGAGAGCGGAGCGGGGCAGCGAGGGCAGCCGCTCCCCCTGCCCGGCCACGGCTCGGCCACTGCAGCCGCCGAGGGCCGGGCCCCCGCGGGGAGACCAGGAGCTGCCGCTGCTGCTGCTGCAGGTACCGAGCACAGCCCGGCCCCCAGCCCCGGCACCGCAGCAGCAGCAGCAGCAGGGGAGGCTGGGCCAGCCCCGCAAAGCAGCCGGCTCTGGGCAGCAGCTACACAAGCCCGTCCCTGACAGGCTTTTGGTCATATACAGGAGAACAGCTGCGGGTGCAGCAGCGTTAGAGGAGCCGCTTTCATTGTGTAATGTGCTCATTAGCATCTTGCTCCTCCAGCGCAGCTTCCCGTGTATTGACTGGAGCCAAGGATCCCAGCCGAATGCTGGTGGGTGTTTCTGCTCTGAATTTAACAGGAACAGATGATCACCCTCCTGCGCTCCGTGCATGTGGAGTTGTCCTTTTTGTGTCGGAAACATGAGCTCTTCCTATATTCACATATGCAAATTGCGTGTCAAACAGTTCTTTTTTTTTTTTCTTTTTCCAATCCGAATCTCTCAGTACGGACAAATTCCTACTAAAAATACTCAGAGCGGCATTTGTAACATTCTTGTCTTTTCCCCGGGGGAGGGACGCAGGGGCAGGATTTGCCAAAGGTGACGGATGAACTCTCCGTACCCACCTCTAGTCCAGTGGCAGTGCCAGTTAATCTGCCCATACCTGTGCCTATTTACGTTCCAGCCTGCGCTATTTCTAGGAAGCCGCCCTGCCCCTCCTGTCCCTGGCCGGGGAGGGAGCGCGGGCGGCTGCTCGCCCCCAGCGGACCGGGCTCTCGGGACACGCGCTGGCTGCCGGGGCCGCTCAGCAGTGAGGAGGCAGAGCCGTGGCCGTGCAGCGGCGGCCTCGGGCCGTTCCCCTGGCTCCGAGCCCGCGGTGACAGCTGTGTCACCCCCGCTCCGCTCTCTCCCGGGATGCGCCAGCGATCCCCGCCGCTAACAGCCGCCGTGGCGACGGCGGCTCGTTAATTAATTAGCGCGTTTATTCCCTTTCCTTCCTTGTGTTCCCCTGCAGCCCCGCCGGCCCCTCGCCGCTGCCGCCGCCCGGCCCCTGCCCGGTACCTGCCTCCGCTTCGGCCGCCACCGGCAACTCAGGGCAGGCCGAGGGCGGCGGCGTCNCGGGCTGGGGGCGCAGCCGCTCCCGCTGCTGCTGCTGCTGCTGCTGCTGCTGCTCGGCCGGCGCGGGTCCTGCGTCTGTTCGCCGCGGGGCGGAGGGAGGGCTGTGCGGCCGATGTGGGCTGTAGAGTCCCCGGGCGTGGGTCCCTCCCGCTCCAGCCACAGTCCCGAGCCCGCTTCCGCAGCCCCGCCCGACTGCCTCCGCCGCGACAGCCCCCGCGTTCCCTCCAGCCTGTGCAGCAGCCCCGGCCTCGGCTCCGGCTCCCTCCCGCCCGACAGTCTCCAAGCCTACCCGGGCAGCCCTCGCGAGTCGCCCAGCATCCAGTGTGACAGCCTGGAGTGTCCCTGCTGCTGCTGCTGGAGCGGGGGGTCGGTCGGCGCCTACGAGGACAGCCTGCAGGCCCCTCTCGCCGCGTGTAACCGCCGAGGGGGCTTCAGGGCACATCACGGCAACCCCCAGGCATCCAGCGACCTCTCCGACAGCCTGGAGTCCTTCGGTGTCCAGCACGACAGCCTTCAGTCGGTGTCCAGCCTGAGTGAGAGCTTCAGGTCCTCCAGCATCAGCGGTGATAGCCTTGAATCCCTTTCCAGTCTGAGCAGCGGGTCCAGCAGCCTGCNGATTTTTGGCCATCTGTTAAGAATGGAGGTGCGTGGTCCTCGGAGGAATCCCAGTTATCTCTCTCACCTCTATGAGAACATGTTACGGGCTGAAGCAGCACCGGGACGAGGGCAGCAGCAGCCCTCTACAGTCAGCACAAGTAGCACCGTGACCCACTGGAGCAGTACCCCAGCCAAGGGGGATCCCCAGCCAAAAGACAAGCTGCAGAGCAGCCCTCCCTCCAGCTGTGACCCCGTGTTGCGGCCCATCATACGCCGCCGGGCGAGATCTTTGCCTACGTCCCCTGAAAGAGGGAAGCGAGCAGCAGTGAAGTGTCAAGTTCCCGGCTGCCTGAGTCGTATGAACCGGGTGAGATTTGCTGATGCTTTGGGCTTGGAGCTCACTGAAGTGAAAGTCTTCCAGAGTGGGGAGGATCCATCGATTCCCTTGCATGTCCTCTCCAGACTCTCCATAAACTCAGACCTCTGGTACAGCAGCTTGGACTTGGAGTTTACTATGCAGTGCTTGGTCCCTGACTTCCAGCAGCCTGCAGACTGTATGGATTTTTCCTCCCGACTTCAGGAGCAGCAGGTTTGTCTTGAACGAGTGACCAGCTCAGACCTGGGGCTCAGTGGCACCATCCATGTTCGCAATATTGCTTTTGAGAAGCGGGTATCGGTGCGCTACACCTTCAACCAGTGGAAGAGCCTCCATGAACTCTGTGCTCGTTGGCACAGTAGCATCCCTGGGAAAAATGGGCAGGACCAGGTTGATGTTTTCAGTTTCTTTCTCCCTGTGCCTCCCTTCCTCCTCCAGCTCTGCTCTGTAGTCCAGTTTGCAGCAAGGTACCAAGTCAATGGCCAAGAGTACTGGGATAACAACAGAGGCAAAAACTACAGTCTTACCTGCCGGACTCACCCCCTTAAGATGCCTAGAGAATGTGAGGAGAGCTGGATCCACTTCATCTGACAGTGGATGCAGAGCAGCTTGTCAGTAGTCCCAGTGACACTCTGTTCCCTGGCATGGCTCTTTGCTCCTATGGCAACAGTCTCCTTTTTGAAACCCACTAAACCTAGCAAAGTGTTCCCAGGGCAGGGAGGTAGCCAATGACCTGAACAACTTGTTCTAACCCTCTCAGAAAGCAAAAAGGGCCAAAGTGGGTTTTGAGTTGCAGCCTGTGAAAGCCCAAGTGATTTCTTGTAATGATTGAGTCGGTGTGGAATGGTTCTGGGGGATGCTGTCAGGCTACCAGAGAGCAAAGCGAGGTGCTTCGATTGGCTACCAATATTCTGGGTTGCATAGAATATTTCTGACTACTTTGCCATTTTGTACTGTCTGTTTTCTAAGAGGACAGTGTGGCTTTACCGGTCTTGTTTCTAATTTTGTTTTTATTATCTCACCAATGGGCACTATTCCATTTATATGTAATTTGAATGGCAGACACTGTAGGGAGTACTTGTATTTATATATGTATATTAAGTCTATAACCATGTTAAATATTTCAGCTAATATTACAAGCAGAACATAACATGAAAATGTGCCACCAGCCCCTCCCTTTACCTTCAGAGAGGGAACCTTTTTTAATTTTATTTCCAGTGTTTGCAATAGGCAGCTGGACTAATTACCAAAGTGTGTGAAAGGCAGATCTTCATGGGGAAGTTCTCATCTTTTTCAGGTGAATCAGGAGTAGGCTTTTTCTCTAGTGGTATAGGAATTGTCCTTTCCTTCTGCACCTGTTTTTAGTAAGGGAAATCAGAGCAGTTTTGCGCTTGTGTTGCATTTGCAGATCTCAAAGCACTATATGAATGCTAATGATCTTACCAGTGTTACTGGTAAATTTGTACCTCAAGAAAAGGATTTGAGGTATCTATGTATGAAAAAAACAAAGACCTAGACAATACAGGGAGCTGGTTACAGAGCCTTGGAATATAATACTAGAATGCTGGCTCCATGTTCCCTGGCATCCCAGTGCTAATACTTTGAATACTTTAATCAACTACTGCTCATTATAACCCAGTTGAACTCCAAGCCTGCAGCTTATGGAACACAACGTGGGAGATTTGAAGTAACATAATGATCTTACTGGTAAACTGACACACAGACCCATAAACAGAATCCCTTTGAGCAGGGGCACCACAGTCACACTGCTGGACACGGTCTTCCCATGCTTCCTGCTTTACCACTTGCATTCTCTGGTTTTAGTGTCATTTAAGATTGACAACAGGCTCAGATCCACAAAGTAGAAGATTGTCTGTGATGTTTGTTCATATATATCCATGACTGCATGGTAAGTTTAGCTTTATATGTGTAGCATAAATTTTCAAAGCTGGCTGGCTGGCTGTATCAGCAGAGCTGCTTTTTAGGACTATACTGTGACAATCAGGCCCCTCATTCAGGTGTCTTATTTTGTATTGCTGCTTATTCATCAAAATCACAAGGTTTTCAAATCACTGTTGCATGTAACTTGCAGCCCAAATATATAAGTTCAAAAAGTCTACTGAGTAATTCTGGAAGTGTAGAAAAGCCAGGAAAATTAATGTGTCTGGCAACTTCATGTTGCTCCTCAGTTGTGACACCCATTTAGCAAAGCCAGGATTTCAAGTGAAGAAACTGCCTGGTTCCATTTGTCTTTCAGAGAAACTCTATCCATGGATCATGATTCCATGAGCTGCTAAGAACTTCTTTCAGCATACTGAGAGAACTCAATCCAGTTTGGAACCCCTGCGAGCTGTGTTGTCTGCTTTACCCTTGTACTGGAGCACTGTGAGGTGGAACATTTATGTGTGCATTGTTTTCAGGGAGTAGGTGAGGCTGAGGTGCAGTTCCCTGCTACAGAGAGAAAGGAGTGATGCCTACTTGCAGAATACCTGTTACTTTCTGTCGGGATTAAAGGAGTGCCCACTACCCACCTGGCAGCTCATCTTCTCTCAATGCACAGGAAAGGAGAGCTCTATAAGAAGGGATGCTATCTAATTGATTGTAAGGGGGTTTTATATGACAATATAGGTCATAAGATACCTGAACTAGTCAACCTACACGTCATAGTCAAGGGAGATACTTTCACTATAGCAGACTACCTGTGGTGTGACAAACTGACCTCTGCTGAGAGCAGAGACAACACTGGGGCTAGTTCTGCTGTACTGAAATTGTCAGCATTAGTGCAGATCGTGCCAATTAATGCCAGAGTCTGTAGGTGTCAAGTTAGATGAGCTGAAACACACCTTCAGTGCTTAAACTGCTTGCTTAAGGAATTTCATTGAACTTTATTCAGTACTGTTAAAGTCTGTAGAAGCAAAGTTGTGTGTACTTGTCAGCAAAGTAAGAAGAAAACTAATACACATGCACAGAAGCATTTGTGCTGAATAAAAGGCATTATTTTAAGGTTTCCCTCCCTTCTCCCTCCGAAATTACTGTGTTTCCACTAAATTGCCTTTCAGTGCACCATGAAGGGTCCCTGTCTTACTAGACAGGTATTTGACACCAGTTTACAATGGGCGTTGCTGGAACCCAATGCAATACTTGGTGTACTGGTAGAAATATGTTGTTGCCATATTCTGGGAGAGATTCCTTCATGTGTTTGCAAATGTCAAATCTGAGTCTTACTGCAGCAGGGACAGATGAAGTAAAGCTGAGGCTGTCAGTTTAAAGGTTAATGTCATGAGTACCACAGTGTCAGAGAGAGGCCCAGCAATGGGAGGTTTGTGCTGTCCTCCTGCAACCTCTGAGGGTATTTGGATGTGCAAAAATCTCGAATACAGGAGTACTGTGCCAAGTTTGCCTTTTCTCTCTTTGCTTTTCTTGCACTGCTGGAGAAGATTTGACAGTAGCTGTTCCTAAACCAGTTGTCAGGCATTGCTGACTGTGAGTGGAGTACTTGACCTTATCACGGAACTGAGAATGATCTCTGGGTTAAGCTGTTAAACACTCACACAAGCACTGCCACCTGTCACATGAAATTTGCACTTAGGTTTTCCTGCCACATTCAGTAGTGAGCATCAAAATGATTCTAGTTGGCAAAAAAATAAGGTAAGCCGTTAAGTAATGGTAATATGCACCTGTCATGAAGGTAAACTTCTGACCACCTTTAGAAATTCTCAGGACAACTTGACTGCTTGCACTGTGTTCCAGCTGAGCACTTCCCTTGTAATGAGGGTTTTAAAGAAGTGAATTGTTCACAAGGATTATTGCCATATAATGCACTTTTAAAACCTGTATGTATATTCTAGTCATGCAATAACTGAATGTCTGTTAGTCCACACTTCAAGGGTCTTTCAAGCATGTTTTTCAGAGAAATAGATGGAATCCATTTACATGAAACGGGGTTGTCTTTCCTGATTAAATGTCTTGACCAAAATAAAATACATTATATCAATAAAGCTAAGCTAGACAAAAGGTCCTTTTGTTTTAGTGGAGAGTTGTGCAATTGCATAGTGTTCAATTAATTTGAGAAACAGTAATAAAACTATGGCTACTGTAATACAAAAGATTGTAATAAAAGCTTTTCACAACTTCCTGTTGTTTTGTCAATGGTATGAAAATTCATGATGTAGTTGAATTGTCAAAAGTTGCTTAAAGGAAAGATTATTATTGCAAATCACATCTTAAATACATGGGAATTTTGTGTGATAATATATGCATGTAAATGCATAAAGAAGAGTGCTTTTAGAAAGCATGGTATTATAATGTAGTTATTACTCTGTTTTTCCATTTTCCTGTACTGCTGCTCTGAATCAGAAGTAGCAGTTCCATCTTAATTGTAACCTTACCCACTAAAATGGAGTATTAAGCATCGCCTTCAAATATGGCAACCTCAGTGTAGCCAGGAGAGTACCAAAGGATAAAGATAGTGAATTTTAATTTTAACAAATCACCTGGAAACGGTGTGAATTTGTTGTATCCTTGTAGGTGGGGATGTGTGTAAAAGTATTTAAGAGAGGACTAGCTTTTGCTGTGAACATCAGGTTTACCATACATGTAGGTAGAGTTATTTTTACAGTGGTGTTATTTGTACATTTAGTTTTAAATTCATAATTTATTTGTGTTTATCTTAGAAAAAAAATCCAACTTTTAGTAATAGTAATATGCTAATAGCAAACTGTAACTACAGTACTTAATTGTGTCATCAGTGCTCAGTGCAATATTATCTGTACTTTACAGCATTGCCTGGTAGACACACAATGAGAAGTCTAAATGATTAGTCACTTGTCAGCATGAGTCTAATGTTAGCACTGACTTCTTCCCGGAGTTGGCTTTCTCCTTATGATCTCACATCTGCAACTATTTCAGCTGACACTTGATAATAACACTGTTGGCATCAACACTTCTGACCCTTCTCGGGTCTACATGCAATGACAGCTGTGCCAAAGGTTGGTCATACTGCCCAGTGCAATGTTTTCTGTTACCTGGAATGAAGGTAAATGTTTCTGCTATTGTGGTGAAGAAGGGTCCCTGTGCCTAGTGCTGCCCTACCCTCTTGCTTCTTCCATTTTCTCAGAAATTAAGTGCAGTTGCAGTATCTATTATGTAAATAATTTTACTGCTTGTTCAGATCTGTTTAATGGATAACTTTGTGAACATTCTGCTTTCTTCTGCTAAACCAAGCAAATAAGACATTAGACAATGAGAAATGAAGATACAGTGGTGTCCCAGTCATGCCCTGTACGTATTGCTGATGTATGATCCACTCTCATACTTTATGACTCACTGTCTTTTTCTGTAGGATGAGTAAGGCTGTTTTCTTTACAAGATCTGAAAGTCTGGATAGGCTAAGCCTTCGTGTATGCTAATGAGACTGGTAAGGGAAAGCATCAAATGCAGATTGGTTTTTATCACTTTGGAATCATATGATGAAAGGAGAAAGCAGTTTTTATAGAAAACTTCTGATGCTCCAAGTTCCTCATGCAAAGTTTAGTCCCTAGTAGAATC
>VYZU01020478.1:0-17305 GCA_013401355.1 Ceyx cyanopectus | reverse complement strand
GGGTAGGATGGAGGTGTCTGGGCTGGTGAGAGCTATGGGGGGGGGGGGGCGGGGGGCACCTGGGAGCTTTAGGAGCAGAGTTTAGGGGCTGCTGAAGTTCTGGGAGCTCATGTGGGGGCTCTGAAAGAGCAGGGGGGCCTCTGAGGACACAGGCCAGGGGCTGTGGGGTCTACACAGGCACAGGCAGGAGCCAGGAGCACTCCAGGCAGAGGCTACGGGGGAGACACTGGAAACGTGGGGGCACACGTGGGGGCTCTGGAGAAGCAGCCGGGGACTCTGGGAGAGGGGTGAGGGCTCTGAAGCACAGCCTGGGGATGACGGGGGCTATAAAGGCCGTCGGGGTGCAGGCCAGGCCTGTGTGGAACAGCGGGAGCTCCAGCAGTGCCGGGGGGGCTGCAGGACGCGCACCGGGAACCGCACCGGGTTACGAGAAACCCGCACGGGTGGCACCGGGGGGAGCGGGAGGAGGGCACTCCAGGAGCCCGCAACGAGGCTGCGAGGAGGACCGGGGCTCTGGGGCAGCTCCGCGGGGTCCGGGCCAGGCCGCGGCCCGGGAGCCGCCCCCCTCCCAGCGGCAGCGGCGGGGCGGAGCCAACCGCGGGATCTCCGGAGCCCCGCCCGCCGCTCCGCTCGGCCCTTTTTCCCCCAAAACCTCCACCCCGCACCCTCCCCCGGCGCTCCCGGCTCCGTCCCGCCGCTCGGTTCCCCCCTCACCCATCTCCGGCCGCCGCTCCGAGCCTGCGCCGGGCACAACATGGCGGGCGGGGCCCGGGGCGCGACGGCGGCCGGCAGAGGACAAACCTCCCGCGGGGCGCGCGAACCGCGCCGGCCGCGCCCCCTCCCCACCTGGACACGCCCCCGCCCGGGGGTCCCCGCGGGTCTCAGCCCCTCTGAGCGGGGGAGAGCATCGTGTATCCCCTACAAACCGTCCCCCCATAGCATCGTGTGTCCCCTACAAACCGTCCCCCCATCCCGGCAGCTCCGCAGCGGGGAGAGACCCCCACCACCCCCAGCTCTGGAACCCCAGCAGAGCTGCCTCCTTAGCGCTTTGTTAAGGGGGTGACTGAGGCTCCTGGCTCCACACCAGCCCGGAGAGGGGCCCAGTTTGTGCCAACAGCTCCGTTTGAAGGCTGTGATTCACCTCGGTTGGTTTTCACCCTCTTTGCACCAGCCTTGTGCAGGGTTTTTGGGTGATTCAGTGGTGCTGGAGTCACCATCCTGAGAAGCTGCCCTGCCTGGGCTGCAGGCAAAGGCGTTGCTGCACCTGGTGAAACTTCCACGGGGCCCTTCTTTCCTTTCTTACTGGTTTTGAAACCCACATTGTGCAGAGCCATCAAAAACCAGCAGTATCTGTGGTTTGAACAGAATCTTCCAGGAAGGACTAAAGGCAACAGGCTGTTGGGCTGATTGGGTTACAACAGGTTGCATCCATGTATTTGGTTCTAAACCCAGCAGTACAAGTCCATCTTCACTGGAAAACTGTGGATATTTCAGTGTTCCAACTGCTCGTGGCAGCCCAGGAACAACATCTATGTTTGAGATGGGACTTCCCACGGGCCCTGACTCGCCTGCAGAAATTCCTCCCCCTCAAAGCTTACAAATGAGGATGTGCCCAACATCTCACCCGAGATGTTAGAGGTTTGTCAGCTAAAGCANGGCTCAGCTTGGGACAGGTGCTCTCATACAAATATTAAACCTCATTCTGCACAGAAAGAATCTGCTTGAAGATCTGGACAGGGAGTCCCACTGTGCTCCCAAACTTCACCACACACGTTTTCCAGAGGGCTGAGCCTTGCTGGAAGCACAGCTGATGAAGTTGAACATAAAGATACCACAGGTAAGTTATAAAATAAAGCTTGTAGCCCTTTATTTAACAATCCAAACAGCACGGTGACCCCAGGGGGTAAGGAACAGGCAGAGTATCAGTCTCCTTCCAGGAAAGGCTGCTGGGGTCATCTCTGCTGCACCAGCTGGAGTGTTTTTCCTGCAAAGCTCATTTTCACCTCCTGCTGCTGTCCATGACACTGGCTATGAACCATGAGACCTCTCCCAGGAAGCACCCAGTCCAGGTTTGCACCAGCTCCAAGGGGGACCAGCCTGAGCTACTGACACCAAAGGGCTGGCCCAGAGGCACAGCCACACAGAGCTGGGGCCAAAGGAGCTGGGGCTGCAGCAGGAGGAGGTTTCTAGAGCCAGGCTTCTCTCCATAAGCCCAGCACTGGTGGGGAACCCCCTTCCCCAGAGGAGCCACGACTGCTGCTGCCCCTCACCCCGTACAGCAGGGGCCGTTACCTCGTTCATGGTCTTTACCAAACTCCTACAAATGAGATGGGGATCAATCCTTTAGGGAACCAGGGAGCTGGAGCTCTCTGGTGCACATCAGCTCTCAGCCAGCAGAGCTCCTCCAGTGCTGTGTGAAGGGGAGGGTGTGGAGGGGACTGGGGATTCAGCCCCTGATTCCAGCACATCCTGAGTCATTCCCGGAGCATCTCTGGCTGATCAGAGCATCTTTGAGAGGCACATCCCAGGCCAGTGGCTACTCTGGGATCTCAAATTAGCTTTTGCAGACTCGAGGCTAAAAGCTGAACACAGTAACATGATGATGGGGAGGAAGATGTTTGACACAGGGTGTGTTTTCAACCTGCTTTTGGCACCTACAGCTATTTTCAATATATTAAGATTTCAATTCCTCTGCAACATTAAAATCCCACGAACTCAAGATTCAACACACAAGCTGGAATACTCCAAAGGCAGTGCCCCAAGATCCACTTCTACTGGTAATAAACTGCATCATAATAGATGATGTCTATCAAATCTTTTCCACTTGATATAAAAGCTGTGCCTATTAAGAAAGAAATGGGAAAGATTGGTACAACACCACAGAAAACGATGTCCCAATTACACTGCAAATGAAGATGCATTTGATAAACAGGCCACAAGGACACGTTATGATCTCCCTCAGCACAGAACTAGGGATCCAATTTTCAAGTTAAAGGATTGAGGGCAATCTCCCTCCCTTGCAGCATTTCCACACATTACCACTAATGCTCCCGAGATGAGAGAAGCTCGTTTGGTACCATTCCACAGAATAGAAAGTCTCCTGTCCTTCCCTGTCCTGTGCCCAGGGCTTTTCCTCGCTCTCTTTTGAAGCCATTAGGCTCTCCCAGCAGCACAGGGCTTGCTTTCTTTGTTCTTTTTAAGGACACAGCCCAGGTTTTTCAAGAGATCTCCAGGTTTGAGAGCAATCCATTAGCTGTCCCCTAGGAGTCGCTCACGGCTGCTGCCTGCAGGGGGGGCCGGGGGAGATGTGTCCCTGCTGCCTCCGCAGGTCTGAGCATCAGCCCGGCGTTCCTGAGCACTCTGTACTGGAGAATAAGCGAGTCAGCGGGGCCAGAGCAGCCTCCAGAGGGAGCCGCTGGATGCTGAGCTGCACCAAAGGTGTTGGGGATCCCTCACCCCCTCCTCAGGGCTCAGGGTGTTCGCTGGAGGACACCAGATGTGCAGTTCTGAGGGGCTCTGAGCTGTGTCCCAGCCAGGCTGGCAGGACCACTGGCAACACCAGACTAAAAGCCATGGAAAAAGAGCAGCTGGATGATGTTTGAGAGCCTGCTGACAGGGGTGTGGAAGGGGTGGAACTACAGAGGTCTAGCTGGGCAAGCATCTGCTCTAAAATCTGCTCTCTGTAATTCTACTGCTTTATGCCCAGAGAAGTTGTGCATTTGCCATCCCTGGAAGCGTTCAGTGCCAGGCTGGATGGAGCTTTGAGCAACCTGGTGTAGTGGAAGGTGCCCCAGGGCAGGGAGGGTGCAGTGAGATGATCTCTAAGGTCTTCCAACCCAAACCAGTCTGAGATTCCTACAGGAATTCCTACTGAGCTGCTGTTTCTAGAGCACGGGGTACTATCAGCATCACCACCACCCTGCTGCTGAGAGCACCCCCACGAAGGCCAGCACCTCAACCAGCACCCAGCTCCAGGACACACCCCCACACTCCTTAAACCCCCCTAAACCTCCTTCTCCATGAGACCCAGGGGGAGATCTCTGCATCCTCCTCCACACCAGGACCTCGGCAAGGGGCTCGCAAGGGCTCATTTCTTGGTGGGCATCTAAAGCAGCTTTGATTTCTCAGCTCAGATGCAGCCACCACCCCCCTGCCATGCAGGACTCAGGTGAGGGACCCAGCTGAGGGACCCCCAGGCAGCAGCAGCAGCAGCTTGTGAAGCTGCAGAAATGACCCGACTCACCTGCACAGCGCCGGCCCGGCTCGTCTTCACCCCAGGGATTCACAGTGATGTGCTCTCCACCCCTGCAAAGTGAAGACATTTGTGAGTCTCCCCAAGTGAGCACAAATCCAAAATAAAAAAATAAAAAAATAAAAAATAAAAAAAAGCAAAACAACAACAACGACGACGACAACAAAAAGGCACAAAACCGAAACAAAAAAAAGATCCCTGCATGCAATTTACATAGGAAGGAAAACATGCAACTTCAGCTGAGCTTCCAACATTTCACAGTCAATAGCAATTCTGGGGTCTAAAAAGAGCCATTTTGACATTTTAAAGTAACTGAGCAGAAAGTTGGGTGGTTGGGTTGGTTGTTTGTTTTTTTTTTTTGGCAGTAGCAGGACTATCTACATTCATTGTCATTTTACATCTTAGGATATTTAAACTTGCCCATTCCTCGTTGCCCCACATGACATGACAGAGCATTTGCAAAGGGCATGTTATTAAAATTATGGCTAATTTAGGCAGAAGCACATGGTTGGTTGGTGGTTTTTTTAATGTTTTATTTTAAACAACTTTTTTTCTCAAATATTTTACATTATAATTAACATCTGAAGACCGGTTTCAATGCAGTTTATACGCAAGTTGCTGTCACAGTTTATGTCAAAGAGAAATGTGCTATTAAAATCAGACATTTAGGTTACCTTGCGGGCTTTGCGATGCATGTTAGCTTTACACATCCTGATTCTCCTGCGATAACTTTCCTTTAAAAGGGGGGTATAGGGTGATCTTTTCATCAAGCAAGACATTATGCCCTGAAAGCTGACTCCAAACCGGTGTGGAAAATGCAGTTATTTACACTTTAATAACAATCTACAAAGAACAACTTTGTTTTTGTATTTGGTTTTTTTTTTGTGTGTGGTTTAAAGAATCCCCCTCAGCCATGCGCCGCTACCAGCGGTTCTGCTTCTTCCTAACACTCTGTTTTTCACCCCCCAAGCAGTTTAATTCTCTCCCCCTGGAATTTTGCAGGGTCTCACACCCCTCTAAGCAGCAGTTGACATTAAGCTGTGAAGTTACAGATGGATCTATACGGATCTATACACCCCCCCTCAGAAGGGCATGAGGAGAGGCTGCAGCCCCCTCCTCACACAGACATTTTAAAGTGGTTTTCCAGGAAGGGGGAGGTTTACAGAGAGCAAACTTCCCTCTCCTCCTGCTGGCAGCTAAGCCTGGGATTTTGCTGCGATTTAAACCAGTCCTTTCAGACTCAAGCTGGAGTCTGGAAATCTCTGGGAGGCCACCTGGAATCTGCACTGGTAATTCAGCAAGAAACCATCGTTTTACAGCAGACTCCAGTCAGATTTTTTGCCACAGGCCAGGATCAAACTGCTTTCAACAACTTTCAGGGGGTGAAAAACAAATTTTCTTTCCTTTTATTTAAA
The DNA here is from genome assembly GCA_013401355.1 of Ceyx cyanopectus. Taxonomy (NCBI): domain Eukaryota; kingdom Metazoa; phylum Chordata; class Aves; order Coraciiformes; family Alcedinidae; genus Ceyx; species Ceyx cyanopectus. The sequence continues at coordinate 11,638 of VYZU01020478.1, read as the reverse complement.
AATAAAAGAAAAATAATTAAGCTCGTTCCATGAGTTTGATAAACTTATGGTGAGAATTACAAAAAACCCACACTTTTTTTCTTTTTTAGAATGCCTCCATGTTTTAAAAAGACAATTAGCTTTAGCATTAATTTAAATTTATTTGTATCATCATCATAATAAAAAAGAATAGCTATTTTATTGCTCAACCAAAAAAAATAAAAATGACAATTCATCACATTTACTTTGATTAAAAAAGGACTAAACTTTATTGACAAACTGCTGCAGACATTTTGACAAGTTTTAGCTACCTAGTTAGGCAGACTTACACATGTAGCATTTGATCTTCAAGAACAGAGTGGGAGGACAAGTGTACAAATCCAATTAGGACTTTATCCTATGTACAAAGTGAATTTTTTCCTTTTTTTCTTTTTCTTTTTTTTTTTTTTCAGCTGCAGTGTCCCTTTTTATGCAGAGCTAGTGTTGAGATACACTTGAACAAGTCAATGGGATTGCTAATATTGACCAGTTTGTCAGTTTTGAACTTGCACTGTGTTATCTGCCCCAAGCACTAGAAAAATTTAAAATAAAAATGAGAAGACTGTAATTTGAAAGAATTTAGACCTACTCAGGTAATACTCTGTTTGCTAATATCAAACACTGGGCAATTAGAGCCATGCTTTAATTTGTTTTTGTTGGGTTTTTTCCCCCTTTAAAGTTCTTCATACAGAACCAGACTAAGAACCCCTTTAGAATGGAAAATGTGCTTCCCAAGCATCTCTCAACACCGCACGTTCGGGGCTAGATTTCAAAACCCACATAAGAAAAGTCAATTTTACAAGCCTAATTTTGCTTTGTTTCGTTTTAAAGTCAATTACCTTTGAAGAAATGCTATTTAATTTGTTTGAGGATCCTTCGTATTAAAATTTAAACTTAAGATTTCACCAGCAATCTGCTTTTTAAGGAGAAGTTTGACATCTGAGGTTACTTTTAAACGGTGGCAGCTACTACCGTTACATTATGATTTTTAATTCTTAAAAACAGCCCTGAATTTTGAAATGTAGCCTACTTTGGGATTCTGCAACTACATTTTTTTTTTTAATGGGTTCCTTAAAACCAAACTGAAAAGGTTAACAAAACCTTAATTTCATAACTGCTAAGCAAAGCATGTCAACTTTTGAAACTAACATTTTTAACTCAACTTTTTTGTTGTTTTTATTAAAAAAGGTACAGTTGTGTTTATCTAAACAACAAAGAAAGAAAAGCCATCTACACACTGGAGAGAGAAAGAGAGAAAAATAAAATAATAATAATTATAAAATAAAAATTAAAAGTCGCTCCTCTAAATCTATTTAACTCGTTTTTAAAATACTACGTACAGAAGCCAGAATGCAGGGTGAGGATGGAGTGGGAGAAAAAGGGCCACGAAGAAAAACAGTTAGACAATTACTTGTCTGGTGTGGGTAAAGCAACGGGAATCCCGGGAGATACAAGAATCAGTAACAACTGTTTGCTCATAACTGATATTTTTCCCTCATGTTTCTTTCCTAGTAACGTCCGTACGGGTGCTCTCTGTAGGCCCCCTTCACTGGCCTGGCCGGCGGGGCCTTCAGGGAGGGCCTGGTTCCATTCCAGTCATCTTGCCCTGTGGGAGAGAGAGGGAGAGGTCAGGGATGGCCACACGGGGCCTCTCCACGGAGCTTTTGCCCCAAATTCCCCCCTGCCCTGAACAACTCCCCAGGGTCACCCAGAGCCTCCGGTTTGTGGAGCCCAGGGAGGAAAGTGGCCTGCGTGGGATGCCCGGGGAGCTCCAGCAGTGCCCACCAGGACAGTGCCAGAGGCTGTGGGGAGGCAGTGCCAAACCAGGCAGAGCCAAAACCAACTCATGGGGCAGCTCTGGCAGCCTGACGAGGCCAAGGGTGCAGCACTTGTGGCACCTCGGGCTGGTGGCCAGCAACAGCTACACCCCTGGCAGTGCCTACAACCAACCCCAATAACACCTACACCCCTGGCAGCACCTGCACCCCCAGCAGTACCTACAACCAACCCCAGCAGCACCTACAACCAACCCCAGCAGCACCCCCAGCCCGGGGGTCCCGGCTGCAGGTAGCGCTTCTCTCCCTCCCCGAAGCCACGCAAGGCAGTTCCAGGAGAACTGTGCCAATGGAGGAGGGCAGCACACCCAACCCAACTTCCAGACACCAGGCTGGGACTGGCTGTTCCTTCCCCTGCACGAGTAGGGGAAGATTTACGGGCAGCATCTGCTCACCTTGTCAGAGCAGAGCTCTCCTGCTCGAGCTGCAGCAGCACGGGATGGAGCCCCAACCTTCTGCTCCATATAACCACTGGTCAAGCCAACCAAATTCACACATTCCCACTGTCCCCGAGCCAGCCCAGAGCCCAGGTATCCAAGCTCAGCTTTCACTACAGCTTCTCCTTGCCCCGCTGGCACTGGCACGCTGGCCATTCTCTCAGAGTGGGAGTGACCTCTGGAGGGTCACCAGTTTACGTTCCAAAGCCTGGCACACAACCGAGCCTGTTCCTACCACCGCGCAGCACGTCCCTGTTTTCTCAAAACCATCTCCAGCCTGGCTCAACAATGTATTCCTCTAATTCTGTTTTCATGAAAGCAGAGACCAAAGGAAATGACTGTGGATAAACAGATTAGCTGTGGCAACTCCACGCCAAGTACAGAAGGAGCATTTGGCCTTCCCACCCCGGACGCCACCACCGCTCTCCTACCAGGCAGGAGGCACAGAAGCCTCTTTGTGCCGCGTGACTAACGAGGGCGACTCCCCAAGCCACTGAAGGTGGGAAAGGGGCAGTGGCACCGACAGCAGCTGGCTGCTCAAACACACCTCACACTGGAAAAGCACCTCTGGTTAAGCACCCGAGCTGGAATTTCTCCCAGTGTAAGGCTAGGGCAGCAAACAGCCCGAGGCCAGGGCAGGAAACAGACACCGTGTTAACAACTTTGCTGCCCTAATACCCAGGGGATTCCCAGTTCCTCCAGCTCATCACTACCTGGGTTCACTGGCACCTTTGGGTGCTGACACCCTGGCTTGGGGGCCGTCCTCACCCAGTGTGTTTTGTGCTATGGAACAGCTGGCTCTGTAGCTGTCAGAACTGTTTCTAGTTCAGCTTGTTTACAGAGAGAGGAAAATGAATCTTAGTCACCACCACATGCAGATGCCATTTGTAAGCTTGGAGATATAACCCAGCTTAAAAAAAATGATAATAAAAAAAAACAACCCTGCAGTCACCCAATCCTTTATGGCCAGCACCTCAGCTATTGTCTTCCACAGTTGGTGGTTCACACAGTGGTGATTAAACTGGTCTCCCACACCCCTCAGTCTAGCCTAAGATGATAGCTTTTCAAATCAGCTGAACTTCACAGTCTCCTCACAAGTCATATATAGACCAGAATTGTTCCACCCAGTCAAGGGGAGGCTTTGCTTTGACATTTAAATCCATTTTTCAAGCACATGTATAGTGAGGAGTCAGTGGCAGCCAACGGGTTTTTGAGGACAAGGCAGCAGATGGAACCATGCACTCATCCAGCTCAACAAAATACACTCAGTGAAAACCAGACTGCAGCAAAAGTGGCACTGTGGGTGGAAATCCAGAGCTCTTAAAAATATTCTAAAGCTACAAGGAAATTAAAACATATTTCCATAGTTCAAAAATGAAACTTGAAAAGCGTCACCTTTGAGACAATCAAGTTAGAGAACCTAAAAAATAACCCACAAAATGCCTTTGGTTGTGCAGCCCTGGATAATCTGTAGGGTAGAATGCTGGAAATCAGTCTCCTCAGTTTTTGCTCAGTGTGGAGGGACTGGAAAACAGCTGGTTGGCCATAAGCAATTCCCAACTGCCTGCAAGTGCCACAGGCAATTCCCAACTATGGTCAGCCCCTTCCCTGTCAAGAGTTTTCCCAGACATACCGTAAGCTTCATAGGATTCCTGTGCCTCCCCGTGTCCATAATCATAGTATTCTGTGTCCCTGCAAGAGTAATGGTGCTGGTTACACACAGAGCTGAAACTGTTCACTCCTCAACTGACACGACTTGCACAAACACTGGGAAAGCAAAGGTGCCCAGTATCCCCTGTGGCTGTGCTGTGACTGGTCACTGGATTTACAGAGTTGACAAGGGCACTGGGAAGCTCCCAGAAGTGATTTCCCAGGCAGATTCCAGCACAACAGGGCACTTTCCCTACGGCTCAAATCAGAAACGTTTCCATTCTTTTAACAGAAAATAAAAGAACAAAGAATAAAAGACCACACAGAGTTTTCTCAGTAACAGAGACACGCAAACTTACCCTTGGCCCTGGCTGTAGTACCCCTCATACCCCTCATAGCTCTGGTCTGCGTAAGCATCATCATAGCCCTGAAATGGATGATGACAAAGGGTGTTAACGGGAGGATCAGAGGTCACTGCTCGGTCACCAGTGACGACAGAACTCCCTTCGGGCTACAGCAGCTTTCAGAGGAGCCTGGAAATCCTTCCCTGCTGCAGAGAAGGGGCTCATTTGTCCAAGTCCTGCTTTGAGGACTAAAGAGGCACAGCAGGTCAGGCAGCACTGCTCTCCTGCCTGCTGGCCACTTCTCCAGAGCAATCTCACTGTTTTTAGCCCTTATTTCAACACCGTGGGGGGTGTCTAATCCACGGTCAGTAAGCTGGAATGAAAAAGCAAACAAAGAGAAACAGTTTCTTACATATTCCTCATAGGTTTCTGGAGCAGGAGGAGGAGGGAGAGGTATCCTCTGGATGCCAGATGCACGTGCTCTGGGTGCAGGGGCACCTCGTACTGCCGGGGGAGGAGGGACCCCGCGGGCTACGGCAGCTCCCCGGGCAATGGCACCTCGCACCGGGGCTCCCCGCACCAGAGCCCCCCGAGGAGGGGGAGGAGGAGGGGGAGGCCCAACCCCACGGCCCCTGCAAGGAGAGAACAGGGCTGGTGAGCAGCTGTGGCTGGCCAGGGCAGCACATGTGCTTCTTACACCTGCTTTAAAATGCAACAGCTTGGTAAATAAAGAGAGAGGCACTGTTAACTGAGCTGGGATTTCTTCAGCAAGAAGAAAAGCACAAGAATTGTCAATTTTGTTTTGCAGGGTTTACAAAAATCTCTTCTGGGATGGGAATTCTGCTGCATTAGGTGTTGTGCAACAAAATAAATCCGACCCAGAACTTTGGCCGAGTAATTTCTGAGTTTTAACAGCCCCCATCATTAACCTCTAACAGCTGCCAGGCCTCTGGGACCACACAGATCGAGGGGGGGATGAGCAGGGACAGCTCTGGGCTAGACACAAGTGATATTCACCCCCATGAAACAGGCAGTGAGGCAAGAACTCCAGTGCTGGGGTTTTATCACTGGTTTACCCCAGTGCCTTGACAGCAGTGACAGAGTAACCCCAGCCTGGGCCTCTCAAAGGGAGTTTAAACTGAAAATGCTCATTCTGCTGAAGGCTGCAGCAGCACAAGTGACACGTCGATCTAAGTGATTCCATTGGCCAATTTTTGGAAGGTTCCTTGACGAAGTTTCTGGTTTCAGGCATCAAAAAGAAGCCAGGAGACATCCACTGTGCCAGATCACACCTCGAAACATCCAAACACAGGATGCCAGCTCGCTGCAGACATTGCCACACCAGGCTAGAAAGCCTTGGCCAGAAGCCAAGGGCGAGGCCAACAGCTGATACGAGAGCACAAGTGGTTTAACCTCCTCTGGCAGGATAAATCTTGAGCGAGATGCAACGTTTCTAGGTTTGTGCTTTTGGGAATGTTACCTTGGAACAGGGGGAGGTGGGGGTGGAGCTGCTCCCCTGCCCCTCACCGGGACTCCTCGGCCGCGGTTGGGCTCCGGCACACCGTTCAGGTAGGAGAGCTCCAAGAACTGCTCCTGGCAGATATCATCCATCATATCCTAAAGAGGAGAAACAGTCAACTCCAAAGAAGGGCTAATGAGGCACTGGGCGCTCCAGGGTATCACAGGCTGGAATAAAAATAACTTGATAGTCCTAAACTCAAACCTGCTGGTTTGTTTTGCTGGGATTTGCTGGGCAAGGCAGCAGAGCACAAGTGCCAGCCCCCAGACTGGCCAAGGACACGTCACCTGCATGGCTGGGAGCTACAGCTGGTCCCTGGGAAAGGGACTTCACTCAGAGGGCTTCTGATGTCCAGAATCCCAGGGATGTCACCAAGATCTACTTGCAAACGTTGGAGAGTTCAGAGGTGATGTCAGGAAGGACAGTCTCACCTCCAGCATCTTACAGCTCCCATTGAAAGGGGAGTGGTTGGCAATGAGCCCACAGAAGATAAAATACCACTGTGCTCCCAACACCCTGAAGGAAGGGGATAGGATGCAGCCTGTTGAGTAAACACCCATTTGGCTGCCTTTCCAAACTCCTAGGCACCCACTCTGTGTCTGGCTCTGTGAGATTTTATCACCCCAGGGGGGGTCTAGCTTCAGGAATCTGAACAGATCTCTGGTGACCCCGCAGCAACCATCCTACCCCATCCCTCCCCTCAACACACAGGCAGGCTTGGCCTGGCACCCAGGATCTGCAGGATGCCATGGCAACGCCACAAAGAGAGGAGGCTCCTACCAGATGTGTCTTCACAGCACTGCTGGCTTCCACACTGACTTCTCTGGCAGTTTTCACCAGTTTAACACGTTGTTTGAAGGCAGCGACAGATAAGACACTTTAAATAGCAAGGCTGCACCCTCCCCTTAGCAAGCTGAGCTTCTGCACATCCCAGGGGCAGCCTGAAGATGACCTCTTTCTTTCAAAGACACTTCACAGAGCCTCTCTCCTCCTCTCTGCCAGGCTCTCAGAAATCACACGGTGCCCACACGCCTCTCTGCTACCTGCTGCTCTCGGGTTCCACCTGCCCCTGGTATTTCAGGCAGAACATCTGAGCTCCCACTCTCAACTGGGGAACATGGTGCCAGGGTATGTTCTACCTGTCAGCTCTCTTTCCCATTTTTGCCTTTTTCTTCACCTAATTTAGTAAGCAACACTATGGTTTTAGTAACATTCAAAAGACTCCCAAGTTCTGCAGTTCCTGCAGCCAATATTCCAGCAGGCACTAAACCAACATGAAATTGGCCATCAGGGTCTTACAAAGTTCACCAGTAAAAGCCATCCACAAACAGGTGACTGCCATCTGTGCAGCTGCCTGATGAGCACAGAGGGTCCCTCACATCACCCACATCTAAAGCAGGAGAAATACTGACTGAACAGGTGTGCCTCAGAGACCAGCTACAACACAGAATTCAACCACCGAGCTGCCTGGGCAACCACCCTCCTCATCCTCACACCACCTTCAGGGCAGAGCAAACACCTCTGCACTTACAGTTTCTGATCTGACCAGTCAACTTTTCTAGCCAGATTTCTATGCTGCAGTTCCAGATCAGAAGAACCCATTGAAGTTTTGTCCATGCCAGGCACAGCTAAATTTAGTCTCTTACTAACAGTGACACGCAGAGCAAGACAATCACCCACCCACCCCAGTGTCCTCAGAACTGGGAGAGCAATACCTCCTCCTACACCAAGTGCTCTCTCTGATTGCTCTGCAAGTGTATGTGTCTCTAATTATGGTCAGGGAACAGCACACACCTTCCAGCAACATGAATGGGGTCATCCCAAGCTTCCACAGACACAATACTCCAGGTTTCCTGTACCACACTGATTCCTGCAGCATGAGCTGCAAATCTGACCCCCCTACAACCCATCTGCCTCCTCCAAACAGAAAGGAAGGTCAGGGTACGTACTGGAACGAGGAACTTCTTGACTTCTTCCATGGCATGAGCCATCAGAGCATAGGCTTCACAAGGGGGGCCAAAAACTTCAATGAAGACATGCAAATCCATGTTGAGATGGGCATATTTGGGATCTCCCCCTTTACGCAGCTCTTCCTCCTGAAACAAAGCCAGAGATTCTCAAATCCAGGCAAGATGCAGAGAAATGGCTGCTTAAAAAAAAACCCCAAACATCTGTTTTTCTGCCCCTTAATGTCTGTCAAAGCATTTTGGCCACAGATCACAATGATATACACATGAGTATCTCTGCACAAAAACCCACATGCACTCTGCACCTTCCATCATTCCTCAGCTGCCTTTTCAGGTGACTGGTATTTTGGTAAATGCAGTGATGCCAGACATGTTTTTGCCCTGAAGATGAGGCATGTGCAAGCAGGGCTCCTCTTCTCCACCACCTTTCTGCCCAGGGTGCTCTCTACCACCTAATGAAGTCTAATGCTTCAAACAAGCTTGCTCTAACTCTGCTTTTAGGCACCTGCAGCATTCAGATGGCATTATGGAGCTATAAATAGGCTAGAAGGGTAAATGCTCTTCATGCTGCTAAAGTAAAAAGCTGAATTAAGTTACTGCTCTATTGACCATTAGCTCAGTTTGGGGAGGAAGGAGAAAGAAAAACAATTATTTTCATTTTTTTCTGCTTGAAAAAAACAACAACCCTGCTGGCACTTTGTGATTCACTAAAGATTATAAGGAACATACTGCTCCAACATCTCCAGTGAACCATGAGAACTTCAGGATTTTAGAGGGAACAGCTGGAAAAAGGATTATCTTTTTTTTTTTTTTCTTCCTAGAGGATATTCTTTTAGCAAATAACTCCTCAGAGTAGCTGGAATTAATTCTTGTTTTATGAACTTTGTACTTCAGCTTTCATAGAAACCATCTCTGCACCCAAGGGCACAGGGGATGAGAAGCTCCCTCACCCTCACCTTTACTTTATCTCGCATTGAGCCCTTCCCAAGCACGGATATTTTAGCACCAGTCTCTTCCTGAAGTCTCTTGATGGTGTTGCCTTGAGGTCCCAAAATCTTTCCAACAAAGTTGAACTGTAAATGAAGAAAAAGAAAAAAAAAATTAAGCTCCAGAGCTCAGTAGCCTTAACAAAAGTTTTTCTGAATGTTGGCTGACCAAAAAAAATTACATCACTCCATTTTCTCTTCACCAACAAAAAAACATAGACCAAAAAACACACACCAAAATTTAAATTCCAGAACATTCTTATCACAAAAAATGTGCTCCACCCAAAAAATCAAGCTAAATTAATTCCTGTCTAGTGTTTAATTCTAACATCCTCTCTCCAGCAGCTTTACAGGCAGCGAGTCTTGAGAGTTAACTGAGTTCTTGACTGTAAAACACAAAGCTCCACACATGCAAGTGTCTATTCTAGTAAGAAAAGATCCCAGCTATGCATCTCCAGTTAGCTTTATCCCAAGACATTCCAGAAATGACATATATTAGAAATAAGATCCTCCAAGCTCGGAGAGGAAAAATTCCATAGCGATGGTGGATCCCTGGCACAGCCCCTGGAGACTCTGCCAGCTGCCATCTCTGCCAGTCAGCCCCAAAAATCCACAGCAAACAAGCAAATCAGAGAGGTTCAGTGAACTCTTTTCTGGGCCCTCACCTTGGGGTACTGTTTGACAGGTATCAGAACTCGTTCTTTCAGTTTCATATTCTTGTGGGAAAATAAATCCAGGTAGTTCTCTTCCTCATCCTTCTTTGTTGTTTCACCCTTCTGAATTTTTTCAATTTCTAAACAAGATAAAAATAGGGCTGCTTATATTCCTCCAACAAGCATCAGGTGCTAATAAACAGGAGCTGGGATGAGAGACACTCCAGAGTACAGTCTGGCTTAGGAAATTCTCCCAAGCTTCATCTCATGCAATGGAAGTGCTTTTACCAGACAAGGAAATCACAGCTTGGTGTGTAAGTGGCAGTCCTTGGGCTTACAGCCACACCAGGGAGTGTCAGGAGTCCTCAGCTTGATTCAGGGCAATGCAGACTTTCATACCTCAACGTGAGATTCTGATTTTTAAGGGTATTTTGTGAATTAAGAGACTTGGAAAACCACTGAGGTGACCTGACTGAAGTCACGGTGCAGCCTGAGGGGGATCTGGAGCGAAGTCCAACTGACCTCCTGGGAGCAGGTGGTTAGGGTGGGACAGTTGGGAACCAGCACAGCACCACCTCCTCAGATCTGCCTAGAAACTCAGCTTCTGCTGAGAGGTGGCAGGAGAAAACCACCTCATTGCAGCCAACCCAGCTGGAGAAGGCTGAGGATCACCCTCAAGGCAGGCACCTCCAGCACAGGATTTTACACCCAGGAACAAACACACTTCCCTTTGTACTAAAGTAACTCCCCACAGAAGCCCAGAGCTGATTGGGTTCTTCTTCTCCAGCAACGTCCACTCATGTAAATTTTCATTGAACAGCCAAGTTCCCCCAGATCTGGAGCCAATCCATTATTAACAATCCCAAATTGCTGGGGCATTGTTATGCACTCTGACCTGACTAAAAAGACCAAGCTGACCCCGTGCAGAGCTACCAGGTTGTTATTCACAGGTGCTTCTCAGGAGAGGAGCATTTCCTTAAAAGCCACACTGTGCCATTTCACCAGCAAACCCAAGAACTAGAAATATCCCAGCAGAGTTGAAAGTGCTCTAAATACAACTTCTCACATCTCAGGGGGGAAGAGACACTTCCAGAAGATTGCACCCATCACTGGCTGAAAGCTGCAAGACAAAACTGAACCAGAGGACTGCTTAGTCATTAGCAGAATGTCAAGAGAGCTGCTGCAATATCTGGTGTTTCCTGGGATTCCTCTCCATGGCAGGCTACAGGTTTATTCTGCACCAGCACCTGGTGTCTTATCCATCCAATAATGTTCTCAAATCATGCCAGTAGAAAAAAGGAACATGGGTGACCATCATCCTTCTGCCCAGACTGGCAACCACAGCCTCAGGAGCTGAGGAGCCTCTTTCCAGTGGTGCAGAGATCACAACGAAGTCAGGAAACTGGATGTACAACCAAAAAAAAACCCACCCCAAACTGCAAGAAACCAGGATCAAAAGATCAGTATTTTAACTCCTCAGTTGTGGACACAGTAATATAACCTGGGCTTTAGTTTGGAGATCTAAATACAGAACTTGGAGATTGTGCTGCATAATTAGGAAAAAAAAAAGCTTAAATTTTTGTATTTCTACTTGAACAGCACCTTGGCTCCCTTACAAAAGAGTTACCACGACTCCTTAGCATAAAAACCCCCAAACAACTACCAGATCTAACTGCATTTTAAAAAGTTGAATCTTTGCTTTAAAAATAAATGGTTTTCTGAAGACATTATGCCAAAGTAAAAAAAAAACTCAGAAGCTCCAGCACTGGCAAATCTCTAAGCAAAAGAACTGGCTGCCTTGGTTACTTTTACTTGGTATTTTAATTTTAGCTGTAAGAACAGCTCAGAGAATGAATATTTAGAAATTAAAGATCACGTTGGTGGCCTCATCCCTGGTCAGGCACCTCTTTAGCCCCTACAATGCAACTCGATGACTCCTCAGATGTTTTTCTTCTCCAAAACCAGAGAGTGGATTTCTGAAAATCCATTCTGCACACTAACAAGAACTGCTTTGGATGCACACGTCAAGAATAAAAGCACCCTAAAGCATTTTTGATGCAAATTAAGCTACCCAGAGGCATCTTCTAACCCTGCTCAAACTCAATCCTATCAGACATCAGCTCCTGCAGGCTGGGGAATCCCAGCACCCACCCAGCCAAATCCACTCTGCCTCCTGCAGCAGCAGCATCAGTCTGTGAGGGCAACAAGTAATTAACCATTAAAAAAAAA
>VYZU01020476.1:0-13551 GCA_013401355.1 Ceyx cyanopectus | reverse complement strand
TTGTTTAGCTTGGAGAAAAGAAGTCTCAGGGGAAATCTGGCTCTCAACTCCCTTGAAGAAGGTTGGAGTCAAGTGAGGCTTGGTCTCTTCTCCTAACAAGCAAGCAATAAGGCAAGAGGAAGGTTTAGTTTGGACAGGAGTAAAAACTTCACCCCAAGAGCCTGGAACAGGCCGCCCAAGGAGGTGATGGAGTCTCTTGCCCTGAAGGGATTTAAAAGACACACAGAGGAGGTGCTGAGGGACATGGTTTAGTGTTAGGCTAATGGTTGGACTCAGAAGCTTTTAAGGTTCTTTCCCAACTGATGTGTTGGTAACGCAGCTCCATCTAGGGACAGGCTCTGTATCCTGCAAGTGCCTCTCCACATCGTGTTTCTTCAGCTTCTCCATCAGACTTTCCAAATTTCACTTGAGAGCAGTCCTGTTACCTGGGCTTCTCTGGCCATATGTATTTTGGACCCCATTTTTAATCTAGTTAGTGATCTGTCATAACTTCAGGATCAGTTAATGTTTTCATAAGGTTTCAGTGTGACCTGTAAATTTCCACTGAAATATGAACTCTCAGCTAAAACAGTATTTCATAAGAATAAATTAAAAATCCTCCAACACTGGAGGACAGGATAAAAGGCAATGGCTTTAAATTGAAAGAGGGCTGATTTAGATCAGATAGATAGAAGGAAAAAATGCTTTGCTATGTGTGTGGTGAGATGCAGGAACAGCTTGTCCAGAGAAGTTTTGGATGCCCTATTCCTGGAATGGTTCAAGGTCAGATTGGATGGGTCTTTGAGCAACCTGATCTAGATGTCCCTCCCTGTAGCAGATGGGTTGGACTAGCTGATCTTCAAAGGTCCTTTCCAACCCAAACCATTCTGTCATGTAACAGGAGAGATGAAGGATGTTGTCTGGCCAGTGTTTTATTTTTGGGAGAAAATGGAGTGTGGGAGGAGGTGAGAGAAGAGTTAGATTTGTTTTTTAAAATTTATTTATTAATGTAGTTGGACTATACTAATAGTACAATAGAGGATGATAATATATTTGCAAGAGTGTTGGAAATGAAAACATTCTTTTTAATTAGATACACCATATTGCCTCTTGGGTACAACATTTTAGCATGGATTCTTAATTCCCATCCTTACACATCTGTGTGTTCTGCTTCAGCTTTTGGGGGAAAGTATTAATTAATTTCAGATGGTTTTTTTGATTCACACTCTTCGTTTGGAGTGCTAAGAATTTGTGTGTGGCATGGGATCTTTCACATTTCAATTACTTCACTTGAGTGATTTTTTGTAATACCATTTGCAAATACTCATTCTAGGGTTTTTCAGTGAGTAGCCTCGTGTGTGATTTGTACAGTGTTAAAATTTAACAAAATGATGTCTTAAAACTAAAGCTAAAAACTTGTCAATTAAAAACTATGCCTTGATTATATGTACTACAGGGTCTGTGCATTATGTGAATGAGAAAGGAAAGACAAGGCACATATTGTCAACAGACAACGTGGTACAAAAGCTTCTGTTCCTGGAGAAAAGAAATGTTTTAGTTGTCATCACAGAGAACCTGCAGTTGTCCTTGCATTCAGTTACTCTTGAGGGAGAGGCAGAAGAGCTCAGGAAGGTAAGAGTCAGACTTCCACTTTTTAGTGAAACTAGGCAATTAAGATGCTTATTGTCTTTTGGTGTGTTCCTCCTGCCTTTGGTAAATTTATTTATTTACTTACGGTTAACAGGTGAAGTTGAGTGGGAAGATAGGTCATTCTGCAGACATCATTTTAATAGACCATAGCCTTATTGTTACAGCTCTAGGTGAAACAGTCATCAGGTAAGAATCCTGTTTTAAAGCTGTTCTGTCTGCCCATGACAAGAGCCAGCTGAAAGGTCTGTAGTGCCCTGAATATTTTATTGAACTGCTTGGGTTTGGTTTTTTTAAAAACAATAATGAAAAAAACTCCAAATATTTTCTACTTTTTGTTATTTAAAATAAAAAGAAAAATTTAAATTTGTTTTCTTTAATTATAGATATCTTTGTTTCTATAGATCTTTTTTTTTGTTGTTGTTAGGCAGTACTACCAAAACCTCTTGCTTTCTGAGTGCTGTTATTGATTTATTCTGAAAATACATCCATGTATTTGGGGTTTTTTTTCATGGAAGAAGCCATTTTGCTGTATTTTCTATTGTTATTATTTGACTCTTAAGATAGTCATAACATCAGCAACAAAGTGCTTGCTTTTCTGGATGTTTCTCTGTTATTGTAATAAAAAATGTGTATTTCAATTTCTTCTATCCCTAATTCTTTAAACCAAGTAAGTTACTTTGCCATGCTGCTGTGGTACCACGTTCTGTAGTTTTGGGCTTCTATCTGCTATTAACAAAATTATGTATTAATTTGCTGAGGCTCTGCTAAAGACCAAATATCAAGAATAAATGTATTTGTTGACAAGGTTTAGTTCTTGAAAATACATCTGGAAGCCAGAGGATTATTAACCAAGGAATAGCCTTAAAGTAGAGGAGGAAATGTAAGTCAGGGGGAGGAAAATTACATCTAGAGCTCACTTTTTTTTTTTTTCTTAAATCTGGGTTTGCTTCTGATTTCTTTCGTCATAGAATATTACAAAATATGCTGCAGATTAAAAAGTTAAAGGAAAAGGAAGGACATTAAGAAACTCACAGAGCCATCTGCTGGCAATTTAATTTAAAAAATTGAATAATCTGGGCATTATGGAAATAGCAAATTAATGCCATGTACAGCATCCTATTGACTGTGTTTAGCAAGAAACCTGGAAGGAAAAGCATTGTTAACACTTGTTTTGTGTGTCTTAGGTTCTGGGATTTGGACCAAGATGAGAACTATGTGCTCTCCCCAGATGTACAGTTTGGCTTTGAGGGAGGAGAATGTATTAACTGTGTCTCTTACTGCAGTGCTAAAGGTGAGAAATAAGATGGCAGCTGTGTTCTTTGGATTCTAAACCTTGTCAAACTTCAACCTTCTGTGCCCTGTAGCTGTTTCAGTATACTTGTCTTGTTCTGGAGGGTTTCAGTAACAGCACATGATGTAGAGGTGTCCTAGTTTAGGTCAGGGATGTGCTTTTGAAGGTACTTTTGAGATCATTCAGTACTCACCACATTTGTCTCAGTGTGGAGTCATCTCCCTTAGATGCTACTGAACTGGAACAAGTATTCCTGGAGTACACCTAATGCACTCTGGTTTGTTACTGTCTACAAGCCCACACTGCAGCTAATGCAAGCATGTATAGTGTGGACATCAGCTCCTTAAAGCTGATTTTATCTACAGAACTACTTCTGTGTGTCACCTTGTTTGCCAGTTTAGGCATAGATAGAGTCTGCTAGAATGGATTTCAGTGGTGGCTTGCCAATGGTGACTACAAAAATCAGCTATTTAATAAAGTATGGTTAAAATAATTGTCTGATACATTGAAAAGATAACTTCACCTGGTAGCTTAGTCAATGGGCCTTGCCACATGACACTTCACTAGTTGTTTCTCCAGCAAGTTTCTGCAGTTCAGGACTGGGATGCTGGTTTGCAAAGGCAAAGAAATAGATGCTGTTGCACAAAGGTGTCTCAGTGCCTTAGAACCAGTGCTAGGCTGCCTGCTATTTTGTGGATTTGTTTTTCTGAAGTTTGAGATGAAATACCTAACCAGTTTGTGAATGGCAGGTCTCTTAGCAGCTGGCACTAACAAAGGCAGAGTAGCTATGTGGAGGAAAGCAGCAGGATCCAATCCAAGCTTGGTTTTGGAGGGCAAGGAGAAGTGGAAGCTCCAGGCACCTACAGAACTTGAAGGAAATGTGACTCAGATAAAGGTAAGACAGGAAAGATCCTTCTTGCTTGTTAGTAGGACTTCACAAGCATTAAATGAATAGATCATTGTTGTGAAACAGATGAATCTGTCATACAGGTAGGTGTACCAATAGAGGCTGGTCCTCCTTCAGAAGGAGGGGGAAAAACCATCAGGGTAAAGTAACTTATAAAATTGCAATGACTGGAAATAGTATCTGTTTGCAACTACTCTGTAACAGGCAAGGATGAAATTCTCAGCAAGATAACACACTGAGATGAAAATACATCTTTCTCTGGGAGAACTAACAATTATGGCATCCTTAAATCCAAACGTCCCTCCATTATATATCTCACTGACAAACCCTATGGGGGTTCAGCACACCGAAATATTTTCAGGGAAAAAAAGTATTGTCAGAAATGTTAAATTTACATGAGTTTATTAAAATAGGAAGCAAGAAAATCTGACTAACAGCATGATTTTATTTCTTTTTTTTATCTTTTTTTTTTAATAGTCTCTCAATATAAAGTTACTCTTACTGAAACTTGCAAAAAAAGGATGCATTTAGATCCAAATATTCTTTGATGTGATGTGCCACCTAGAAGGGCATACTATATTTCTACAANTAAAACTGAAATATTAAAGTGGAGAACCCAAATCTTTGGTTAAGATGCTTCAGTAACAAAAGGTCCAGGATATAGGAAATAGCAGGTGCCATTAGCATATCATGCATCTGGTAATGAGCTGAGGGAAGGTCAGAGATATAGGTGTTTGTGTCTGCTTGACCATTCAAGCATTTTCCAGATAACAGGAGTGCTGTCCAGAAATAGCACCTTGTTCCCAGGGTTTGTTGAAGCATAAAGCATTGCCAAACAACTGGCAACAATCACTGTGGTCCTGTGTTATCAAGTTGTTTTTAATGATGAAAAAATCTAGATTATTTTTAATTGTAATCACTGCTTTCCAAAAAAATGTTGTACAAAAGTTTTTTTAAAATATTGCATGTGAAATCTTCTTGGAAGTTCTTATAAAAGGTTTTTCCTGTATTACTGTGAAAAACTCAAGAGTAAAAAGTCATTCACCATGGTGAGGACCAAGGGCAGCAGTAACTTTATTTGTTACCTCATCTTTTTTAGGTGGCTTCAAAAGAGACATGACTGGGAAATCTACTTTAGCTCATCTGTTGTGCAGCACAGTACCTAGTTAAGGGTAACTAATCACCATGGAAAATCCCAATCAAACAGTGCAATAAAGCTTTATCTTTATTTAATCTTAGAACATGTTCTTGAATAAAATGAAAATAGTTCCAAACAGCTATTTATATTAGCAGTGTTGGAAAGGTGTAGCCACAGAAACATTAATATGTCAGGAAATTAATATGAAGCTTTGAATAAAACTTTGAGGAAAGCAGAGACCTTAGGAGCTTGACATATCCCTGGAGTTTATAGAACTTACCAGTTGTGCAAGGACAGAGTTGGTTTGTTTTTTTTCCTGTTGCTGGGGTTTTGGGGGTTTTTTGTTTGTTGTTGTTGGTGAGTTTGTTTTTTCTCTTTCCATTACATACAGTGGGGCTCCCAAAAAAACCTGCTGGCAGTGAACAACATCAGCTCTGTGGTGATCCTCAAGGAGCAGGCTGTGTCATCTCATTTTCATCAGCAAGTGGCTGTGGTGCAGGTGTCTCCCAGCCTGTTTAATGTGACAGTCTTCAGAACAGGAGCCACGCACAGTCTTCATGTTGATATGAACGTGATTGGAGTTTTTGCTACTAAGGTTAATTGGGTTCTTTCATTTATTTGCTTGATTGTTTGCCTGGTTCAGTGAACCCTTCTTTGATACTCAGTATATTGTGAGATGGAATTATTGTTCTGACAGTAGCAATGATGCTGCCCTGGAGCTGATTTTCAGATAGCACAGTGACTTAGTGGTTTTCTGGATGCTGACCAGAGAACTCTTGGCTTACCAAAAGCCTTCCAACTCAGTATCCAGAGGACCTGGT
Source organism: Ceyx cyanopectus (assembly GCA_013401355.1). Taxonomy (NCBI): domain Eukaryota; kingdom Metazoa; phylum Chordata; class Aves; order Coraciiformes; family Alcedinidae; genus Ceyx; species Ceyx cyanopectus. Next base: position 7,765 of record VYZU01020476.1, on the reverse strand, counting down.
GAATGGTGACTATTGAGTGGAAGATCTTGCTGTGTTACTGCATGAATTTCTGCATGATTACAAAAGAAAATGTATGTATTCATTTGCTTTTTTGATTGGTTTAGGATGCTGTCGTGTTCTGGAATGGGAAGCAAGTTACTGTCTTTGAGTGTTCAGGAGATACCTTCACAAGTGCAGGTAGGACTTGGAACACATTGTAGTTGCAGTGGTTCTGTTCCTCCCAAGTTATATGTTCTCTCAGTTCATGATTACTGATGGACTGTAATCATAAGTGCCAAGTGAAAAATATTATTAACAGTAATTAGACTTCATATTTCCATTTTGCAGAGTAGAAAGATTAGGATATAAAAATCACCAGAAAATGAGAACTCAAATGCCAGCTCCTACATCACTAAATAGGCTGGGATGTAATGTGTGGGTTAACTTCAGAATATATTGATGCTCTTGTATATGAGCAGCAGTGTAGCAACAGAGGTGAAACCAAAAGTGATGTGCATCTGTAGGCATAAAATAGATATCCTCTTAACCTCTGTTCAACTGCAACCCAGTCCTGCAAGTGCCTGAAGACTAAATGTGCTTCATTTTTTTATACTTATTTTATACATACTTTTGTAGCTACAGCTCCTGTTGCCTTTCTACAGATAGGTCATGAGGATGGCTGTTGAAAACTTTGTTTTGCTTGGGAGAAAGTGTAATCAAGGTTGCATAGCAACTGGAAAGGAGTGGGTTTTAGTCCTAGCTGTCAGAAAAATCTTTTCCATAAATTGCTGTATATCCATCTAAATCAAGTAAATAAGTTTTTAATATGATTCATGCTTCCTAAATATTTCTGCCTTGAGAAACAAATTATGCAGAATTCCAACAATTCCATCCAAAATCTTCATATTTTAGGCTTTTGTCTTTTAAGACCTGTTTTCTCACAAGTGGCTTAACTTTCCCATGCTGAACCAATGTGTTGTTATCACCAAGGTCCCAACAGTCTACAACACTCATGAAGTTATTTAAGAGCTACTCTTCTTTTCTGACAGAGATTCCTTTACCAGTCTTTAATTGTAGGTCAATGAAGGGAGGTGTGAATTTTATTAAAAGTACCTCACATTGCACTAGTCTTCTTTCTTTCACTCCCCCTACCAACTTTATTCCCTTCCTCTCCCACTTGTTTTTGTGGGCAGAGTGTACAAAATACCTGTTTTCAGTAAGCATTGAAGCTTTTTGTTGTAGTGGCAGAAAGGAAGGAGGCTGCAACATCGAGGAGGTTGGGAATTGGGAGGGACAAAGTGAAAGATGAGCTTGGTGCAAGACAGTGGAAATTGAAGGTGTTAAGTCAAAATCCCTTTTTTTTTTTTTTTTCCTCCTTGTTAAAAATGATTTGATTGCAATGTTAGCTTTCTTGTGATTGTTCCAGGCTCTTTTCTTTGTGACTCTTCTGTTCTGTCTGTGCATGGAGAGAATCTGTACACAGTTGAACCCTATCGGGTCCAGGTTCGCACTTGGCAGGTAAGGTCTGATGAAACCATGAGGCAACAAATAGGCCTTATACTTTTCAGAGACTGGTGTTAACAGCTTAGAAGTTAAGTGACTGTTCTGTACATCTATGAACTCTACCTTTGTCATAGAAAAAATATTTTAAGTATTTCAGCAGAAAGATCTTTGATATTTTGTGTTCTTTAAAAACTCATCACTTTAAATGCTACTGCAATTTAAGTATTTGTGAAAGAAACTAGATTTCTGTAAGGGATAGGTTAAAGAGGATCAAAACTGCATGCAGGTTGAATTGTATATGTATATCACTGACAGGAAAAGGAACATAATGATTATTCTTACAAGATAATGAAAAATATTCCCTGTACATTCTGTGTGCTCCTGCAAAATTTTTTGTTTAACCTTTGTAGCCTGTGCTAGTCTGTGAGAACCAAAAAGAGAAATCTAATTATCAGTGTTCTGTGATACCTAATTTTATTTAAGAAATAAACATTGTATTCAAGAATAGTTGGTTTTCTCACAATAAGGACTGAATTAATTCATGTGTTTATTTTTGTGTCTGTATGTTATAAAACCTTCAGGGACCTGTATTTCTGTATCCCTCTTACTTAGAAAAAGTTGTATTATTGAAGAGGAAATTGTTGCAGAAGCATACCTCTAGATTTTTGCTTTTTTGAAGGCTATACATCCATTTTCAACCCAAAACAAAAGTTGTATTTGTTGAGTCCTTGTGCATGTGTGTAGTTTGCTCTCATTTTGCTAGTAGTGATTTGTCTAACATAGAAGTTCAGCTGTTAGTTACTTAACTTGGTGACCAAAATAAGTCCCTCCTATTTAGACTCCTGGTGTTCCATATTTCTTCTTAGGGCACAGTTAAGCAGCTGCTGACATTCTCTGAAGCAGAGGGAAATCCATGCCTCTTGGATGTCTGTGGAGATTTCCTGGCTGTGGGAACAGATTTGGCTCACTTCAAAATCTTTGATCTCTCTCGCAGGTACCAATAAACCTTTAAAAACATCTGTTTATAATGCAGCATATGTTTCAGGGGGTGGAGTGAATCTTTAGTTGTTGTGCTGATGAAGAGAGAAAGATTATTTACATACTGTCACATTCTGTCACCAGAGGAATGCTTGAAGTCTAGTCAGTTACCCACTTGAAAACTCATTACTTATGTTGAGATTGCTCAAATCCCACAAGACCTCTAAATTCTGGTAGGATGTTCTTGCTATATAGCCCTGGTTTGGGAATCCTGTAGGAGCCCTGCAGTTTATTCCTTCTGATTCATTGAGGAAAGAGTGTCTCATTAACTTCTTCCTGAAAGAAAGGCACTTGTACAGCTCTCTGGAGAGGAAGCTGGAGTCTGGCACAGTGGTTTCATAAGGTAGAAATGGTTTGTTTTTAAAAGTCTTACCCATTATTTGCAAAATGTCTGTCTGATGCCTATTGCCAGTTGCTTGCCACCACATGATGTAAGTTTGTTCCTTTCCACAGAGAGGCAAAAGTGCACTGTAATAGCAAGAGTTTCTCTGAGCTGTTTCCTGGCCTTGGAGGCATTGCATCTGTCAAATGCAATGCCAATGGCAATAAAGTCAGCATCCTGGTTAGCAAGGTGAGGCAAAACTCTTCACTTACCCTCCTAGGACCTGACTGTCAGTTAATAGGCTGGTGCAATTCAAGAAGGTTAGTGAAGAGAGAACTTTCACTTCTCAGAAATAAACCTACACATTCTATGCAGTGTATGGGTCTTGAAATATCATGTCCAAGCATGTAGCTAAACACTAAAATTAAGCTATGTTAAGGTTTTGTACATTTGGTGACAGTAACCCATGGAAGGTAGCAGTGTTTTCATTACAAAAGCTACTTTGTAGCACTTCCAAGAAATAAAAGATTAACTTGCTAGAATAAAAAAAAAGCAAGAATTTTTCTAATGTTTCTTCCAAAGAATGTTCTTGTGTGATTAGCAGTAAACCAAACAGAGAGTGAGAATCAGATGTCATTTTTTATTGCATGCTTTCAGCAATTTTTGTTTTCCCTTCTTCTAGGAAGATGGGAAGATCGATTCCAAGATATGTTTCTATGATGTTGAAATGGACAGAGTTACACTCTTTAATTTCAAGGATGAACAGGGAAATGGTAGAGAGACATTTTCTTCTGGACAAGGCATTAACAAGTAATAACTTCTGGATTTATGAATCTACCTTATAAAAACAGGCATCACCTTGATAATGACTTTCCTCTGGCTTTGTATAGGAGTTTGTATGAAATTATGTTATTTATAAAGAATTAATTTTAAGCTGGCATGTATGTGAATCAGCCTGCATCCCTGTCTCTGGGGGCAAGATCAAAATATGCAGGAGAAGATGCTTCTTCATACAACATGCAGCTGATCATTGCCAAAGGATGTTATAGATGATGGAGAGGTTCATGGAGGTATTGGACAAATTCATAGAGAAGAAATGCAGTGAGTTATTAGATGTATGAAGCCATATTTGGCTCAAGAGGCCTCAAAGAAGGATGATTAGGTGTTGGGGGGGGTATGTGTTAGTGGTATGAATGGAATCAGGATATGGATCTTGAAAAAAAGCAAAACCTTGCAAAATCTTGGAAAGTTACTCTTCCATGAAGAATTTACAGGGTAGGAACTGAAAAGATCCAGTACAGGATGTTTTAAGTATGGATAAAAATTGATGGAATGTCTATTTACAATGGACACTGTGTTTTCATACAAGCTGTTCTGTGGCAAATACATTAGAAATCCTAGTAGCAAGGCAGCAAAATGCAGTTAACTAGGAATTCTCATGGAAATATGGTGGAATGTTAAGGTAAAAAAAATCTCATCTGGTTTTACAATAATTTTTCTGACTGTTTCTCTTATGACAAAACAGCATTAGAATTGAAGGTGATTTGCTTTTTTCAGCAACTATCTACTATAGGTGTTTAAGCAAAAAAGGATTTACACTTCTTATTACTGAAAACGAGAAGAAACTACCCAGCTTATCAAAAACTAAAGACAGGACAAATGTGAGGCTTTATGTCTTGGTCAGTTTTGCTCCCAGCGTAGCAGTTCGTGCATAAGTTGGTTTTCAAGTGCAATACCTTGTTTAGGCCAAGAGAGGCCACCACAAGCTAGTAATGCCACTTCACTGCTACTGAAATGCTAGGTGGTGGTGGTGTAAATGATCACTGTGCTTCATTCTGCAGTACCTTGAAATTGGAACGAGTAAGCTCACAAGAAAATAATAACCTCCTATCATAATATGAAGTAATCTTCCCCTTCTGTCACACACCCTGAGGCAGAATCTAAACAGTCCAATATTTAAAAAACAAATACTGTTTCTTAGTTTGTGAGTAATTTGAATCCAGTGGCATCAATAGGACATTGTGTATTTCTGCATCCCTTTGTATCTCTCCCTTAATTTTTCCTTCAGCCTTACTTCGATCCTCCCCATAAAGTCCACCCTTCAGTGGTGACAGCAAGTGAGGAAGTATTTTAATGATGTCTGTGGTTTCTTTCTTGGAAAAAAAAAACCCAAGCAACCAAAAAAACCCAACGAACCAAATCAAAACCAACACCTATTTGTATTCTGTATTTTTTTTTTTTTAATCAGAAATCTTAAGCTCTTTCTAAAATAATCTGGCTCTGTATATCTAGAGTCTTAACATGGCTGGCACTGAAGTAGTATTTAAATGCCAGGAGGCAGCAAGATATTTCTCACTTAGGCTGCTGCCAGCGAGTGGCCTAAGGCTTCAGGGGTTGTGTTTCTGCTTAATGTGCTAGTTTACAGTGCCTCAGAATTCTTCATGCACAATATGATGTTAAAGCCCAGTACTGAGGAGAGGGAATGAACCATGCTGTGTCCAGAGACTGAATCCACCTAGATGCAGGTCAACTTCAGCTCCAGCTCTGGAGTTTGTTTCAGCACTGGGAAATTCAGCAAATCAAAGCATTGATCCTACTGCATGTTCCAGGTCTCTGCTGAACTTTCAGTGCAGAGATACATTGCATGAGAATAAAAAACTAATTTCTTTTTTCATGAGTTTTATCACAATTGTCTGGTTGTGATCTCTTGCAACCACTGCTTAGCTGGATTTGAATGAGGCACATGTACTTACATGTATTACTTACATGTATTTACTGCTTATCTAAATGCCCATCAGTGTACTCCAGCTATTGCTAAGGTGCCTGGGCATTTCTAGTAGAGCTGGCAAGAAGCACCTTGGGGCAGGTTGTAAAACCCACAAGGGGATAGAGCTGAAGTTACAGTACCTACACCAGCAGCATGCACAAAGGTAGATCATTTGAAAGATACTCGTTATTTCTGTAAGACATGTAATCTCAGTGGAGGCAGATTGTGTAGCTTATTTATATTTGTGGCAGTAGCAGCTTTTTCTAGTGAAATGCTTAATCTCCTACAGTCATGGTTACAGAACAAACTTAAAGTGGCATTGCCATATATAAAGTGTTAGGATGTAGGAAGATAGATGTGGTTGATGTTATAATGCAGAGGTATAGATAAATGATCATAATCTGAAACTGGTTCTTTTATTTACACTCATGCACTGAATGGGCTGGAATTTTGTTGCTCTTTATTTATTTTTCTCTTTTTGTAGGTCTGTTGTGGAGTATCCAGACTTGCACAATCATATCCCTGCTTGTCATTTCTGGGACCAGAGTGAACCAAGACTTCTTGTATGTGAAGCAATTCTTGAAACAGGACTGCAGTCTCCAGACCAGAACAACCAGACTGAGGGCACAGTATGGTCTTTTTCTTTGTTTGCTTTACATGGAGATCTCCTTGTCCAACTAATTAATCATTGGTCTTTCATTTAGGATGTGGGAGTAGGTAGTACATGATGCTTTCACTACTCATATTTGTGTAAGGTATGTGCTTGGTGTCTGTGGCTTCAGGCAATCACTGTTCATTAGCTTTCTGCTTTAGTCCTAGCTTGAATACAGTGACAAAGAATGAAATTATTTCTATACTTATGCTAGAATATTGAGGATCATAATGCAAGCTTGTATCTGGACTGCAGTTTTTCAGATGAAGTTAATGGGTGAATTTATAATCTAGAGGTCTGAACTTTTTTTTAAGTGATACATATTTTGTATTTTGAATGCACTTCTAGCAGCAAGAATTGATTTGATAGAGTAACAGGGACCCTATTGTTAACATGAAGAGTCAAGTACATTCTTCCCACTCAGTTCTTCCAATCTTCTGCTTTGCTGGACAGACAGTGTACATCTTTATGGTCCTTCCCAAAGGCCATAAATGCCATAAAAAGATGGCATTTCTAAAAAAAAAAATAAATAATTCTTTTAGATAAAAGATTTTGTCTTTGATAATTTCTGATCAGTAAAATTTTATTTCATCAGATCCTGTTTCCCCTGCTAATGTGCTTGTATCAGTCCTTATCATTTGTGCAGAACATCCTGTCCATCATAAATATTCCATTGATTTAAAATGTCCTTGTTGATTTAAAGTTTAGTTATTGTGTACAATTTCAGTTCAACCTCTTCCAATTGGAAATATAAAGCTCTTCTGTTTCTTTTGTTGAAATCACTTAAAGCTCATGGGAAGATAAAGGTNGAATAATCAATCATTGAAAACACTTGGGAGTATTTCTTTGACCTAAGTCAGAACTGTCACAGAGACTTCTAGAGTAGCTGTCTGTGGCCAGGAGGACTTCCCTCCTTATGGTCAGTGAAGCTGGTTCCTGGCAGGCAAACGTGGAGCTCCCTTTCCAGTAGGAACAGTCTGTAATGTGGAATGAGTTGTTGACTGCTCCCTATAGGGAGGAAGCATGCAGCTCTGTCCTCTTCAGCAGGTGTGTGTGTGTGCAAACCTATATGTCATATTATTTTCAGAAGGTTCTGCCAAGTGAACGTGGAAACTAAAAACAAAATGAAAGAAGGATGTTGCAGCATAAAAACCAAAACAATGCTTTGCTTCCTTTTCCAGGTGGATGTTTGGATTATATCATTCTTCAGTACTGAGGAGCATGGCCTTTTGCTTCAGGACAGCTTTCCATTGCCTTCATCCTACCAGATTCTTCTGGGCATAGAAGTGCCACATTATTACTTTGCAAAAAAGGTAAGCAAATCTTTTGCAATGCATTCCTAACCCATAATCTCAGACTTTTCATTGCATAGGGGTCAAATTTAGCCACATTGAGTCTGGAGTAAGTAGAGTAATTCCAGTGGCAGTTACTGCATCACATGTAGAAATGACATAAAAAGATAATTCTAATGTGGGTGTAGTTAAATGTGGCCAGCAGGTCAAGG
>VYZU01020475.1:0-10055 GCA_013401355.1 Ceyx cyanopectus | reverse complement strand
ATTTAAGCTGCCTGTAAGTGGCCTCTTCTCTTGGTCTATCATCAGTTTCAGACTGTTTTAAGAGGAAACAAAACAAAACACAGAATAAACTTCTTAAAGAAATCAGTTTGACTTCAAATGAAATATACATAAATCACAAAATATCCAACTCATTTCAAGGACAGAAATATAGAGGAGTAAAAGCAAATCATAGAGTTTTCTTAAAAGCCTTACTGTAATTAGAAAATTAGTAGAGAGTTACAGTCATGTTTGTCATACAGTGTTCATCTTCAGTTTACCCTAACAGCAGTAGAGGTGACAGATAAATACTTCTTGGCTCTTGGAAAGACTTGTCTTCTATGTCTTAAAATAATTTAAGGAAGTTTCCATGGGTATCTATCTAATTTGTAAACAAACAGGAATCACTATGGAGTTTTCTTTTCCCTTTTTTTCCCATTGCACACTTTATCCCTTGATCCATAAACAAAAGCACGTGGAGTCTTATTAGAACACATGGAAAAGGATTCTGATCTGGTCCTGAAGCAGCAAAGAAATCAGAGGTAGGAAACTCACAGTCTAGCAGGAGACATTTAAGACCGAATAAAATACATCACAAATTCTGTGAAAAACATCACCATCTTCTGTTAAGACCCTACACACTTTTTGTGGTGTATGCAACTTCATCTTTCTGCAGCAGAACTGCTAGAACTGTTGATAGTTCAAAATGGGCAAGGAGGTCTTTGGAGCAGTCTTGGAGACACAGGATCAAGCTCAACTCAGAGAGCACACACACTGCTGTGCTTCTGCTGGCTCTTCTCCAAACGGAGCAGTCAGCAGGAAACACAGCCTCTGAAACCTGCAGCACTACAAAACTACATACTACCAAAACTTGTCACTTCATAAAAGAGGGGAAGAGCACATACCAAGGCAGTCATCAGATTTGCTACTGACAGGAAATATTATGAACTAGCATAACCAGGCTAGTTACTAGTGGGAACTTCTTTACAAACTTATTTTTTAATCTTCTGGGTAAAAGACTGTTGTCTAGACTACATTAGAGAAGTAAACCTAATCTCTTCCAAGCCAAATAAGTAAGTAGAAAAAAAACCACACCAAAAACCCACAGAAAAAAAAAAAAGAACAAAAAAACCAAAACACGACGATTTGGAAATACTAGTAAACAGAAAGGTAAATCTGAATTTCCTACCTTCTTTTCTGGAAAATATGACTGTGTTCTCATCTGTTAAAAAATGGAAGAACTTTTAATTTTTCAACAAAAATAGTACACAGAAACACAGATGACAACATCTAAATTTTTTCAAAATCATGCTGTACCTAGAATTGCATTTATAGAATCATAGAATGGCTAGGGCTGGAAGGGGCCTCCAAAGGTCATCTAGTCCAGCACCCCTGCAGTGAGCAGGGATACCCTCAACTACACCAGGCTGCTCAGAGCCTTCTCCAACCTCACCTTGAATATCTCCAGGGATGGGGCATCAACCACCTCCCTGGGGAGCCTATTCCACTGTTCTACCACCCTCAAGGTAAAGTACCTTCTTCCTGATATCCACTCTAAATCTACTCTTCTCTAATTTAAACCCATTACCCCTCATCTTNAGAACTGGATGCAGTACTCCAGGTGAGGTCTCACCAGAGCAGACTAGAGGGGCAGAATCACCTCTCTCGATCTGCTGGCCACATTTCTCTTGATGCAGCCCAGGATGCAATTGACCTTCTTGGCTGCAATTGCACACTGTTGGCTCATGTCCAGCTTCTCATCCACCAACATCCCCAAGTCCTTTTCTGCAGAGCTGCTTTCCAGCCCCTCATCTCCCAACCTGTAATGATTGAGGGTTGTTCTGATCCAGGTGCAGGACCCTGCACTTAGTCTTGTATATAGTTAGTCTTATATTAGACAGTAGTTTTAGTCTTACATTTAGGTATGAATAAATTTACCATAAAGAATATGTCCAGATCAATTGATACAGACTTAAGAACTGCGGAATAAAAGCAACCACCCCAATCTCAGAGCATGGCTGTAAGGAACAGCTGGCAGGAAATACTCCATCTGCTTTCCAGCCTCCTTTATTAGTTCACATTCCAACCCGTATTAACTCAGTGACACTCTGCAGCCCAGTTTGATGCCTAGAAAACACAGCAGTGCACTGAGAAGCAACTCATCCAGCAGCTGTTTTTACACAGCACCTTCCAAAGCCTAACCCACATTATAAAAGTATTCCCTCTAGAAATACTAGACTCGTAGAATCGTTTAAGATGGAAAAGTAACCGGGGATAAAATTGATATAGATAGTAGCAAGAAAGAATGGTGAAACACCCTTCTGTGCAATTCCAGCTATCGCCTACTAAAGTCAGTTAAACCTAACTTAAGGATGGTTCATCACATTTGTAGCCTACAAATAATTTTTTTTTTTATGCTATATTGAGGTAATTTACATTTTTTAAGATTTTTTTTGGTTGTGTTTTCACACCAATGACTGAATTCTCTAGTGGAGAGTGCTGTTACAGTTTATCATTAACCAGGCTTCTAGTAAGGGTAAGCAGCACCAATGCAGAATAGTTGATGGGAAAAGCGTAACGTTGACTGAAAACTGAGACAATAAAATGTAGCTAACTCTGTTATTACTAATATTTTATAGTAACTATTATAAGGAAAGCTGAAAAGACATGAAGTAGCTTTGAGTTTTGCTTGACAAGTAAATATCAGTATTTCATGTTGTTACAGTAATTCACACTAGCATTTGATGTGCTGCTAGCTTCAAACAAGTGCTGGGTAGCTTTAAGCCTAACCCTGCCAAACAACTGGGCAAGCATATTGTTTATTTCTTCCTTTGTTTGAAGAATGGAAGCATGGGAAGTACTTCAGCTGAGGCAAGAAGATAGCTGAGCTTTACATGGAGAACAGAGACAGCCTTCTGACCACCATGAATAAAATAAAACACACCACAAAACAACAACAGCAAAACGAAAACCCAAACAAAAAAACACCACCACCAAAAACCAAAAAACCCAAACCTGCACAACCAGACATCCTAAAAACTTGCTTCATTTGGTGATCTCAGATACTCTTAAGTCTGGTCACAGACTGACTTTCAAAGGCTACAGACCTGATGCAATAATACATTTGATACAACTCCACCTACTGCAAGGAAAGCTCTTACACCTGTTCCTGGTAGATACGAAATGATAACTACTGGCTTACCTCCTGTTCCATCAGTTCCCTGTGCTTCCTGGCTGCTTCATGCCTCCATAACTTCAGAGAAACCACTGCACTGATAAGATATACAATTACTGTGACAAACAAGAAGATGATGGCTGCCGTCTGACCTCCCTCCACTCGGCAAAAAGATGCATTTATTGGTGTCTTGAACAAAGGGTAATAGCAGAGCCCACCTCGGTTGGTATCGTTGACATACACTATGGCAGCCGACATGTACAAAAGGAACAAGGCCACGTTAATTCCGAACTCAGTCAAAGGCCACCAGTTGGAATCGAGGAGGATGGTTCGGTAGTACATGGACATGCCCAGTGCCAGCATCACGATGGTTACCACCCAAGCAGTTCCCGCTGCCACAAGGACGAAGGGCGTTTTGGGCCCATTGTAGGAGTACTCTCCATAGGCACTACCGGCCCCATAGCCATAGGGCTGCGTGTACCCGAACATGTTGTACCACTCGTTGTCCTTGTGCACGTAGGCAGTGACGCAAGCGAAGACGGCAGCGCCCAGCAGCAGCTCGGCCGCGGCGAGGAGCCGGAGAAGCCCGGCCCACGACTTCATGTAGCCGTAACGCTGGTGATAGGCCTCCGCCCGCTCTGTGTACGTCCGTCTGGTGACAGCGCGGCGATCCAGCGAGCTGAAGGGCTCCTCGGGCAGCATGGCCTCGGCCTCCTTCCGCGTGTAGCTGCCGCCCGAGCCGCCGTAAGGATCCTTGTAGGAGCCGGGCATCGACTGGTGCTGCGGCCGCGGCGGGGCCGGGGAGGGCGGCGGCGAACATGCGACCCCCTCCGAGACGTACCTGATGTCGGAGGCCGTGCTGTCCCAGCTGGAGCCCTGGTTGCGCTTCCCCTTGAAGAAGTTCTTCCACGAGTCCGGGATGAACCGCCGGACTGGTTTGAGCTCGGCCGGCCCTCCAGGGCCGGGGCTTCCCGCCCCGGGGAGGACGTCGGGACCGAAGGGAGGCTGCAGGGGCAGCGGGGGCGGCGGCAGAAGGGAGCCGCGGCCGGCCCCGCGGGGCGGCAAAGACCGACCGGGCTGCCCGCCCTCAGCGCTGGTGCTCCTCGACATGGCCGGCGCTCGGTACGGCCTCAGGCGCTCCCTCAGCCGCCTCTCACCTAACCTACGAGAGGGACCTACCTCGGAGTCCGAAGAGCAGCCGCGCCGGGCAGAAGAAAGGGGGACGGTCCCGCTCGAGAGTGCGTGAGGGGCGCGGCCCGGTAGTGCCCGGCGCTCCGGTCCCGCCGGGCCGCCCTCGGCACCTGCGCCCGCCCCGCCCCGGCGACCTCACCTGCGGCGGTGACGCGGCCTGTGCCCAGCGGTGTGGGCGCCTTTGGCCGGTCAGCCCTGGCCGGAGCGGCAGGCCGCCTTCTCACCTTCCTGGGCCGGTACCGGGGGAGCAGTTGCTTTCCCGCCCGCTACTGTGGGCCGGCGGGGAGCGGGGGTGCGGCCCACCGCGCCGGTGATCCGCGCCGGGGCCTTGTCAGGCGTAAGAACTCCCGGGAAGCAGCGGCGTGCGGCCTTAGGGAAATCCGAACTGAATGGCATGCTTGGGCAAGGAAAAAAAACCACCACTGTTTTTCGTGTCATTTACTAAACAAGGGATTATTCTTTTCCTCAGCACAGCTGCCGTTTATGAAGAAAACCAGCATGCCACACCACTAACCTTTACAGAGTGCAGAGGATGTAAGGACTTCTGCATGACCATGAAAATTTACCCCCGCATAAATTAGGGAAATGTTTTAGAAAAACGAGTACAAAATAATTTTGTTCATCTGGAAGAGGCTTTTTAAAGCCCGTTGAGTCTGTTGATGTTACTCTGTAAAGAGATGAGTATGCAATGATGGTCTAGTTAATGCAGTCTGTGGGATTTTCAAAAAGCTTCTCACCAAGTCCCCTAAAGGCTTTTAAAATAAATCCTAAACCTATAAAGAACCCTTAAGGCTAAAATAATGACTTTATAATAAAGGCTGATAAATAATTAACAGGTAGGAAATGGGGGAAGGGATCATGAATGTTAATAGTTAACTACCACAGTGGAGGAAAGTTTCCACTGCGGCTCTGAAGAGACCTGTGCGAGGTCCTGGACTGTCCAGCATGTTCCCAAACATGACCCTGTGAAAAAGCAGTGGCAAAAAGTGAGATGAGCAACTCTGCTGGCGATGTGAGTTTTACAGGCCTGTAAGGATGTGGGCCATCAGAAGAATTGTGCCGGGACTATGAGGCTGAATGACAGGGCAGTAACAGGACAAAATTAACTGTACACCGAGACTGGAAATCCATGCAGTAAAAAAAGATAAAAACGATTTTAAAACTGTGACATGAGGACCCCAGCATACATATTTATAAAGCATCAAGTATCCCTCACTTCTAGCAAGACAGGTAATTGTTGGCTTTTTTTCAGTTAAATAAGTTCTTGGTATAGTTTCAAACTTAACAGGAGAGCTCAAATCTTGTCTATGTGACTAGAAGCACATTTATGTACTCCTTACATGCATATACCATATGTGGTGTTTTTAGTTAGGCAAAAGGATAGGTAGTAGTTACATTTTGTGTTACAAAACTGTATCATTATGCTTACAGATTAAAAAAACCTTAACACTGTTCAAGAGTTACACAGATCTCTCACCTTGTTTTTGTGGTGATACAGACCCTCCCTTGCGCTGGGTGGCTCTGCAGAGAGTCTCACTCCTGCCCTGTGCTAATAGAGGCTCCTGGGCTGCGGTACAGCTGGTGCTGCTTCTCTTGCTTAGGTACTCCTGAGGGCTGAGGAGAGCAGCAGTGTGGGAAACTTGGTAGGCCCTGCTTTCCAGTACACTTCATCCTTGTGTATGGCCTCCTGAGACCAAAAACAATTTTGGTTTCTGATGTACTTCAACCTTGTGCAACACCTGGAAGCAAAACAATTATTCCTGATTAAAGACTTGGAGAGTATGTAAATGAGATAGAGTAATTGGGTCTCCCCCAACCATACCCATCACTCCTGAGTACTCTGAATAGAGGGGACTAAAGTGGATGTTATTCTCTGAAGGAGCTCAGAGGGAAAGGGGTCTACCCTGAACTTTGTGACCAGACGAGAAGGTTTCCCATATGCCCCTCCTTCTGCCCCATTCTCAATCCCCATAAAAAGATCAGTAGTCTCAGTCAAAAATCATTCTATTTCTTGTAGTTTGTTAGTACAAGTATTATAATCGTATTGCCTTCAATAGATTCACACAAGTTTACTCATAAGATAAACATGCTGGGGTTTTTTTTTGCTCTTTTTGTTTGTCTGTTTTTATTTTCATTACATTTGCTTATATTTGATTAAATGATGTAGTAAGTTACACTCACCTGACCATCAATCGAGTCATATTCAACTTAGATGATTCTTTGCTTTATTTTACTAATAAACTGAACTGTTATTCTTGCTTAATAAATTATAGTGCTACTTTTATCTGAAGTGCATTCAAATAATTTCTGAGGCAAGTAGAGCCTTTGTTAGAGCTCTGTAACAAGTAGCAAGGTTAAGTGTCTTTGTACATTTTCACACCCTCAGAACAGGTTTCTCATTGGGTTTACTTATATAGGAAAATGAGGCAGTAGCTCTGTCTGAAAACACTCTAGCAGTAAATAGAAGTTTGAAAATAAATTTTCAACAAGGGAATTTTCTTGATGCTGTAAGAGTTTGGGGCATGGGACAAAAATACCAGCTGAAAAACCTGCTAAACCCTAATTAGTGTATATTTTCTGTACCATAAAAGGCAGTATGATGACTTTAATGATTGCTACACACAAGCTGCTGAAGAATGAGTCCAGAAAAAATGACAAGCAGTTGGAATTAACATATGCAGATCATAAGATTGTGAATTCCTTCATTTCTACTGCCACTGGATATTAAAGGTCTTGACAACCATTATCCTTTGATTGTAGGTTTCACCACCAATCCAGGCTCACTTTTTTTTTTTTTTTTCCAGACTCTATAAGAGTATTGATTCAAATGTAAAAAATTTTGAAGAGCTTTGGTATCCCACAAACAAGCTGCTTCTGGTAAACACATAAAATACAACAGCAGTAATTTGTTAGAGCTTACACAGCAGTTTAAAGTGGTGTGAACTGCACAATCTTAAACTTATTTTTAGGAATACTTTGAAGTATATCAGCACTGATTTTATCTCCATGTTTATTTTTCCATTAAAGGAACAGGACAGATGTACCTCTTCAAGGTTGAAGGAGGCTATAGTGAAATAAGATATTCAGCAAGTTTAGCACTGCATGCAAAACTTATCTGTACTACTAATTTCTCAAAGGGATCTAAGTATAATCTCAAAACATCAAGCATTTACCTATTTATTAAGAGCTCCTGGGCGTCTCACAAAGGCCAGAACCCAACGCTGCCTCCTTGGCAGTGAGCAAAAGCCCTGGATGCATTTGAATGCATCATCCCTTGGGCAGATTTGACATACAGTGTTTTTCATGCCGAGTTGTGACTAAGACAGAAATCAGGCACTGTGTAAACTCTAGATCTCTGCAGAGACCACATCCTTTGAAGAAAATGACACTAGATAACCACAGTGTGCAGAAGATATTCAGGTTACTATGGAAGCAATGAAATGAAAATGATAGCTTGAGTGCATTAGGGAAAAAGGCACATAGTCTCTGATACATTCTTTGCATAAACCTGTTCTACTTAAAAATGCTGTGTGGCATATTTTATACACACTGTGACTTAATATAATAAAATGTTGTCAGAAGTTGGACAAAAGCTGCAGACAAATGGTCTGCATCTGTCCTACTTTTGATGTAGTTTAGCATTTGTTAACAAATCACTTATACTGTCAGATGTTTTAAGTGATGTGGCTTGTAAAGAAAAAATAATTCCCTTCTACCGTTCATGAACACTTAGAGAAAAATCTAGGAATTCAATTTAGACAAAAAATTTATATCTGCATAAAAATGACATTCATATTCCTACGTGCCATTCATACAAAGGACACCAGCAGTACTCAATTATGCACTGACTTTCACATCATCATCTACATAGTTCTGGTGAATGTGTAGGTTAAAACTTCTTGGCAGATTTTCTCCCTATATTCCATTTATACAATGAAACAATCAAGAAAGAAATATTTTTTTACAAATCAGTTCAAGTTTCACCTGTTGTAAAAGGAAAAGCTTTCTATAAAAGGTAGGATACACTTGGATGGTTAGGGAGCTGGTGCTCATGACCTGCAAAGTGATGCTCATCTACAAGAGGGAGGCTGGTGTCTTCCCAGAATGGGCTGATGGTGTTGTTGAGGGGCAGAAGCCATTGCTGCCATCAGCTTTCTAATGAGTGGCAAGAGAAAAGTTTGCTCAGATTCCTCCTGGCAACGTGGGGCAGAAAGTCAAGAGGCAACAGTCATAGGTCACTTTGAGAGCTGGAGCAAGAGCAGAGAAGTGTTAACTGCATGAATAGCAAGTTCCATGTACATTGAACAGGATTTTAGGAACTACTGTCTCTACCAACAAACAGGTTACAACATTTTCAGTTCCTAGGATATTCTTGAGAAAGTCATAAGTACTTAATTGTATTGACTATACAGTTAAGTATATTACATAGTCAGCAACATGTAATTAGTTATGTCATGCTTTTTATAATAAAATTAATCTAATTATTTTAATACCCCATAATTTCACTATTTCTCCTCAGTTGATTTGGGAACTGATAATATGGATTCTTCCTTAAACATGGTCAACCAATGGCCTTATGAATCCTCATGTAGCTGAGTGCAGAGAGTAGTAAGTATCAACTTCTTATGCACCACAGCTTTCAAAAGTTAAAAACCAGCACTGTGACCATCCATGGGGAGCACATATGAAATACATTTGCAGAATCCAAGTGTTTAAAATGTTAGATTTTCAATAGTAGGAAGGTGGAAGTATTTGGGAGAGGTGGAAAGGGAGACAGGGTAGCAAAGAGAGGTGGAAGAGCTTTTCAGCTCAGGAAGGACCACACACACATCTCTTAAAGGGAATCAAGGAGTTAAGATAAAAAGGAGGAAGGAAAAGACAGCAGAAGGAATCACACCCATACACACAAACAAGGGAAGCAGTAGCTGAGAGACTGCAGTAGTCTTTTGTAACCTTTGGAATATGAGGAATGCAGAACATGACCACACCACTGTGTATAATTATGTACAAAACCAAAAAACAAACCAAAACCAAAACTGCAAAACAAACCAAAAATACATAGCTTTGCATGTGTGTCAACACATGAACCTAGTGCAACTAGAGTTATCTAATTTTATTATATACTTGTAGTAGATCTTTAATGTAGAGCATATGTTATTTACCTAAGATACGTAGACAGCTGCAATCTCTGTTATGGCAAACCTTTATTACTGTTTTTGTACTGTTACTAATGTCCAAACATGAATTAGAGGCCACTCAAAGCCTTTCTTTAGCACATCTAGCTATTAGCAGCTGATACTCTCCTCAAAGAGCCTTCTTAATTCTTACCCCAGAACAGGGACAGATAAAAGCATCTTTGCCACCTTGTATCTCCCATTCTTCTGAAGCATATTTGCTTTCCTGCTGCTGCTTCACTTTTGAAAGGGAGATCCCTTTCTTCCTTGACCAAAAGTCATTCTCTTTATAAATAGGAGCACTAAGAGAAAATGTGTTTATTAGGAATGCAATTCAGTCACCTAAACTACTACTCTACATTACACTTCTGTGCCTTAAGGCAAAGCTAGGGTGCTGAGGATTCTTTAATGATAAATACCTCTTCTAAATGAGAAGCTGACAGTTTTGCTTACTCATTCTACCTCTGATGCGTGTACAGCTTGCCTATCATATACACGTACCGGCTAGTCCCTGCGGC
>VYZU01020468.1:6169-16514 GCA_013401355.1 Ceyx cyanopectus | reverse complement strand
AGTATTGCAAAAATATTTTTAACAGTGATGTGAAATTAAGTCCTAAGAATTATATTTCTGGATTTTCCACTGATTTCCTGCACATTTTTGCATGAATAATGCTTCTGTTCTGCAGTGAGTGTAGCCTTGCTCCTTACATGCTCCTCACCTGGTTATATTGACTGCTTGTGAGATGAAAGCCTTAGTCCCTCTCTCTCTTTTGAAAGCTGTAAAGATATACACTCTGTCAGCTCTTGTATTTCCTTTTATGTAGTGTTTTGCAAATTGGTAAGTGCTGTAAAACAGTACTCAAAGGCATCCTGATGACTCTTAAGAAGTATGCAGCAAGTACTGGATTTGGAACTCTGAACAAATAGGTGTTGATGAGATACACACTATTAAATGTAGCAATGGTAGTGTTCAGAACTTCAGCATAACTTCATATTCAGGAAGTATCTGAAAATAATGGATTAAATTATAGTTAAAAGTGCTTACACAGAAACTTTCATTCCTTACAATAAAAATGTAGGTTTTCAGTCAGTCACTAAGTTGGTGTGACAATTTATACAATAAAAGGGAATTTATTTAAAATTTTTAAAAGGAGAGCCATTAGACTGTGATATTTCACTATGAAACTTTAGAAAGGCATCAAATTAGGAAATCTACTGAATCTGCTGCTCTGTAAGCTGTTCAGGTTTGCATAGTATACTCTCATCATGTTTCAAAGGATATTGCAGTTTGCAGTGACTATCTTAGAAGAAGGCACCAATAGATAATCATAACTCTCTGAGAGTTGGGCCATGTTGTCTTATCATTATCCAATCCAAGTTTTTTTTGGGATCAGGATATCAGTGTCAATATTTCTGGTTATTTAAGGGTTCAGATGTTAGAAGCATGTAGTCATTCTATTATCCAGATATATTAGAGGCACTGCCTATGAAACTGAGTTTCCCATGAGAGAGTATAAATTGTCTGTGCCTCGTGAACAAGCTGGACTGTCTCAGAACCAGTGCCCAGTCAATGTTTGGGGACTGACTTCATGGCTACATGCTTAATATGCCAATATTTCAAATTAAGAGTTAAAATTGGCAATGAGGAAGCAGTTTTACTGTGTGTCTGAGTCTGAATTATATCTAATTAGAAGAACTTCCTACGGGCTTGATAAAATATTGCAAGGTTAAAAAATGTGAGTACACGTGCTCATGCCACTGTGTTGGTTGGTTTGGTGCTTCCATTGTCTTTTAATTTCACAGAAAAAAGTAAAGAGATAGTTTGCACAAAGAAAGACATCAATAGTAAATGGAATGTTATTGACTGAGCTACCAACTCACAGTCATCAGCAAAAGGCAGCTCACTAATGAAGAAATCAGCCACATGTGTCTGCAGACTGAACACGTTGCATCAGTAAGAAACTGAATAAATATAGCCCTGCCCATGGCACGAAGTGATTCCATCTGCACAGCAGAGACAAGATGGAAGGGATCATGGAAACCATTTATGATATTAAAAAGATCTTGCCATTTTCCACCTCTCTAACTGTCAGCTTATTACAGAAGATTTAAATTTGTGAGAAATAATTTGCAGGGCATTCACAGGTCTGCAAAAGCTTCAAGAGTGTATTATAATTTGCATTGTCAAAGCCTATTGTTAGGTCAGTGGTCAGCAAGAAAAGACTGTAATTTGACTTGATGCTATTTGCTAAGGGTTGCATGTAGTGTTACTTTCTTAATAACTCCACATTGAAGATTTTGGAAGACAGATCAGACACAACAGAAACTGAGCTGCTCAGTTTAGATAGACTAGGATTTCCCTTGCATTGGTTAAAATAAATGCCACAATAATTACCACAGTTTGCATCATGATTATTTGCAATATATATTGTTGGTATCTTTGAATTGCTGTGAAATTGACTCTTGCTTTCAGTGTGAAAAGACCACGTGGTGTTTGTGTTGCTTTTTAAAATGTAATTTGCAGTTAGGTCTTTTCCATACCTGTTTCATACAAGGGTAGTACTGAGTGTACTAGTTCAATGTCAAGACTTTATTTCATTTTAAAGCTATTACCCTCATCCTATCACTGCAAGACCTGGTAGAAAGTCCTTGCTCATCTTTTCTGTAGGCCCCCTCTAAGTACTGAAAGGCCACAACAAGCTATCCCCAGAGCCTTCTCTTCTCCAGGCTGAAGCCCCAACTCTCAGCCTGTCCTCACAGGAGAGATGTTCCAACCCTCTGAACATCTTTGTGGCCCTCCTCTGGACCCACTCCAGCAAGTCCATGTCCTTCTTGTGCTCGAGGCCCCAGAGCTGGATGCAGTACTTCAGGTGGGATCTCAAGAGAGTGGCATAGTGGGGGAGAATCACCTCCCTCAACTTGCTGGCCACACTTCTTTTGATGAACCCAGGATCCAATTGGCTATGAGTGCCTATTCCCAGCTCTTGCAGGTTTTCAAGCAGCTGTACCTCCAAGTCTTCCTCTTCAAGACATACATATTCCACCCTGCCTGTACTTGTGCTTTGAGTTGGCTTTGATAGAGAGTTTGTGTATATTCATGTTTGGGGTTTTTTTGGTTGGGTTTGTTGGGTTTTTTTTGTGTTGTTGGTTTGTTGTTTGTTTTTTTATTATTATTACTACTGTTTTCATTAAAGCTGTTTTTAGTTTTCCAATCCATAGGTCTCTCCCTTATTCCCTTTCTCTTCCCCTTGGGAAGGGAGAGGGGTTAACAGAGAGCACTTGTCATTTGTCTAGTGGCTGGCACAGCACTAAACCTTGACAGTGACATCATGCAAAAATGGGATATAACATGATGTTTATAATGTTTTTTCATGCATCTGTGCTGATGTGTGATCACACGAGTTAGTTTTCTCAGATTGTGTTCTGTGGTCTAACCTGGAGACGGCCAAAACAACATTCTCCAATAACACTTTACCAGGTAGTCAGTCAGCTCTTATATTTGTTGTATTTGCCAACTCTTGACTGAAGTGAGATGGCATATGTTGTGAGTAATGGGAGGAAAGGAATGGATTAGAATGCATTTCATTATGAAAAAGTGTTTTGAAGAAGTGTGTAAACTTTCTAATCAAATCCATTGTTACTGCAGCAATGACAGAAGAGTCTTTGAGTGTTGGAAAATTGCAGCTCACAGCTTTTCTGGGTGATACCAGCAGAAGCACGTGCCTCCACTTGTGTTTCCTGCTGCTGTTCACTTAGGAAGAACAGATATTTTAGAGCTCTGAAGGGGTACCATTTCTCCTTCTCTTTGAATGGGGTCAATTATATGTTCTGCCAACCACTTTTGGCTGGCAGAACACAAAAGATATGTCTGTCCTCTGTTTCTTTCCTCTCCTCTTTCATTGGGAGAGTAGAGGCAGTGACAGTGCCATGATGAAGTGTTTGGCTGTGCCAGTACNGGCTTGATAAAATATTGCAAGGTTAAAAAATGTGAGTACACGTGCTCATGCCACTGTGTTGGTTGGTTTGGTGCTTCCATTGTCTTTTAATTTCACAGAAAAAAGTAAAGAGATAGTTTGCACAAAGAAAGACATCAATAGTAAATGGAATGTTATTGACTGAGCTACCAACTCACAGTCATCAGCAAAAGGCAGCTCACTAATGAAGAAATCAGCCACATGTGTCTGCAGACTGAACACGTTGCATCAGTAAGAAACTGAATAAATATAGCCCTGCCCATGGCACGAAGTGATTCCATCTGCACAGCAGAGACAAGATGGAAGGGATCATGGAAACCATTTATGATATTAAAAAGATCTTGCCATTTTCCACCTCTCTAACTGTCAGCTTATTACAGAAGATTTAAATTTGTGAGAAATAATTTGCAGGGCATTCACAGGTCTGCAAAAGCTTCAAGAGTGTATTATAATTTGCATTGTCAAAGCCTATTGTTAGGTCAGTGGTCAGCAAGAAAAGACTGTAATTTGACTTGATGCTATTTGCTAAGGGTTGCATGTAGTGTTACTTTCTTAATAACTCCACATTGAAGATTTTGGAAGACAGATCAGACACAACAGAAACTGAGCTGCTCAGTTTAGATAGACTAGGATTTCCCTTGCATTGGTTAAAATAAATGCCACAATAATTACCACAGTTTGCATCATGATTATTTGCAATATATATTGTTGGTATCTTTGAATTGCTGTGAAATTGACTCTTGCTTTCAGTGTGAAAAGACCACGTGGTGTTTGTGTTGCTTTTTAAAATGTAATTTGCAGTTAGGTCTTTTCCATACCTGTTTCATACAAGGGTAGTACTGAGTGTACTAGTTCAATGTCAAGACTTTATTTCATTTTAAAGCTATTACCCTCATCCTATCACTGCAAGACCTGGTAGAAAGTCCTTGCTCATCTTTTCTGTAGGCCCCCTCTAAGTACTGAAAGGCCACAACAAGCTATCCCCAGAGCCTTCTCTTCTCCAGGCTGAAGCCCCAACTCTCAGCCTGTCCTCACAGGAGAGATGTTCCAACCCTCTGAACATCTTTGTGGCCCTCCTCTGGACCCACTCCAGCAAGTCCATGTCCTTCTTGTGCTCGAGGCCCCAGAGCTGGATGCAGTACTTCAGGTGGGATCTCAAGAGAGTGGCATAGTGGGGGAGAATCACCTCCCTCAACTTGCTGGCCACACTTCTTTTGATGAACCCAGGATCCAATTGGCTATGAGTGCCTATTCCCAGCTCTTGCAGGTTTTCAAGCAGCTGTACCTCCAAGTCTTCCTCTTCAAGACATACATATTCCACCCTGCCTGTACTTGTGCTTTGAGTTGGGTTTGATAGAGAGTTTGTGTATATTCATGTTTGGGGTTTTTTTGGTTGGGTTTGTTGGGTTTTTTTTGTGTTGTTGGTTTGTTGTTTGTTTTTTTATTATTATTACTACTGTTTTCATTAAAGCTGTTTTTAGTTTTCCAATCCATAGGTCTCTCCCTTATTCCCTTTCTCTTCCCCTTGGGAAGGGAGAGGGGTTAACAGAGAGCACTTGTCATTTGTCTAGTGGCTGGCACAGCACTAAACCTTGACAGTGACATCATGCAAAAATGGGATATAACATGATGTTTATAATGTTTTTTCATGCATCTGTGCTGATGTGTGATCACACGAGTTAGTTTTCTCAGATTGTGTTCTGTGGTCTAACCTGGAGACGGCCAAAACAACATTCTCCAATAACACTTTACCAGGTAGTCAGTCAGCTCTTATATTTGTTGTATTTGCCAACTCTTGACTGAAGTGAGATGGCATATGTTGTGAGTAATGGGAGGAAAGGAATGGATTAGAATGCATTTCATTATGAAAAAGTGTTTTGAAGAAGTGTGTAAACTTTCTAATCAAATCCATTGTTACTGCAGCAATGACAGAAGAGTCTTTGAGTGTTGGAAAATTGCAGCTCACAGCTTTTCTGGGTGATACCAGCAGAAGCACGTGCCTCCACTTGTGTTTCCTGCTGCTGTTCACTTAGGAAGAACAGATATTTTAGAGCTCTGAAGGGGTACCATTTCTCCTTCTCTTTGAATGGGGTCAATTATATGTTCTGCCAACCACTTTTGGCTGGCAGAACACAAAAGATATGTCTGTCCTCTGTTTCTTTCCTCTCCTCTTTCATTGGGAGAGTAGAGGCAGTGACAGTGCCATGATGAAGTGTTTGGCTGTGCCAGTACCAATTAGCTCCTCTAACAGTTTTTCCTGTTCCCTAGAGAAAAGCTAGTAAAGCAAATTAAAGCATCCTGTGGTCTGGACTTGATCCATAGACTACCTGTAGAACCTGCAGAACTCATTAGCATCTCCTCTATTGCTTATATTACACTGGATGTAAAGGTATATCTAATTTAATTTTAAATTTTATATTCCTTTAATGAGACAGAGTGTGTTGCATAAGGACATTACCTGCAATACATACAGCAGTTTTCTCAGGGTAAAATGATGTATGTCTTGGACATAAAGTATTTCCTAGAGGGCTTAGTGACATAAATA
Source organism: Ceyx cyanopectus (assembly GCA_013401355.1). Taxonomy (NCBI): domain Eukaryota; kingdom Metazoa; phylum Chordata; class Aves; order Coraciiformes; family Alcedinidae; genus Ceyx; species Ceyx cyanopectus. The sequence continues at coordinate 10,566 of VYZU01020468.1, read as the reverse complement.
TTTCTACTGCTAGAGGAAGCTGTAAGAAAGTCCACCAGTAAAAACTGAAGAACATGCTAAATAAGATCTTAAACAAGGCTGTATTAAAAAATAATAGTTTGCTGACTTAAATTACAAACTGCAAAGAAATCACGTACACCATGTTTATGTAAAGATTCTAGTTACCTATGATTTATTATTTCTGAGTACTAAAAGGCCGAATCCCAAGGACTTCAGTGAAGTTATGTGCAGGACTCCAGCAGAATTACATTCCAGAATAGTAGTTAACTACCTTCTAAGCTGCTAAGCTTCTACCTTCTAAGCTAAGATATTAGAGGGTTAAATGCTCAGCTTATAGCTGTAGCATTTAAATTTGAGCTTGGGAAATTTGAATTCAATAAACATCCTAGCTAAGTTCTTTTCAGAAAACAAGTCTCATGCATTTTTATGTGCTTCTGTATTATTTAATATGCTATACCTTACTTAGACTTAGTCAGAGTTCTGAAAGAAAATAAAAAATATAGCTAGGATAGCTTTTAGATATATTCTGGCAAATATTATTTTACTTAGTCATAGGTAGGGTGCTATCATTAGATTTCCGTGTTAGAAATTTTGTTGTTGATAGTATTTTTTTTTTTTTGGTTTTGTGCCCTTTGTAATGACCTTGGGCCTCAATCAGCTCATTAAAAATTGAACTGCTTATTATAACCTGACTTTGTTTTCCACTTTGATCTGAAAGCATAATAGGTTCCTTAAGTGGTTTTACACATAAAATATTCTGGTAATAAGAATAGAAAGAGCAAGTCTAGTAACTTTAATATCAAACCAAAAGCTACAGAAATACCACCCTGAAGATAATAACAAAAATTTTATCTAACAAAAAGATAAAACTCCTTGCAATATGAAAACCCCATTTTGTAGCTTATTAAATGAACATATTTAACAAGATAACAGTATAATTTCCACTTCTTCTTCCATGACTAGTGCTCCTCTCCTATCAACATGTGAACATTACAGCATTATTTAATTTGTACCAAAATATTTTGAATTCATGTTTAAAATTATGGACATGTTTTGCTAAATGCTATACATTACAATTTTTTAAACTGTTGCTCAGTTTTACTATGTTCACTTATTACTTGCTATCCAGGAATACTTAGAGATTTTATTTCATAGGCAATTTTTCACACAAATATTTGGGGGGTAGTGAGTGACACAAACGCAATGTGAAAATATCTATAACGCGAAAGTACAATTCCACTTAGTCTAGTCTCCTGTTTCTGACAGGCTTTAGGGAAAAGTATGAAAGTAGAAAAAAAAATGTTGATTATATTCTGGATTACGACCTGATCTTTCTGTGACCTTTGCCATCAGTGATCTTTCTCTTACCTATACAACCAAATGACCTTAAAACAGAACATTCCAATGTAAACGTGAATGCTTGAAATTTTTATTGTTCTTTTTTCATTAGTCTCCTTTCTCAACAAGTTCATTCATTCTGAAAGGAGATCAAATCCCTGCAACTTCAGTGACTAGTTGCAAACAATGAATGATTAATAGTTCAGGTAATCAGTCGTCAGGGGGTAGCAAATTTTCTTTAAAACCTTTCTTATTCCTTTCTCTGCCTGTGGATAAAAGGAGGGTGGGGAGGTTGTGGGGGTGGTTGCAGAGGTTTTTTTCCAGGCAGCGGAGGCTGAGGGCCGGGCCGGGCTTCCCGCCATTCCCTGAGGTCTGGGGCAGTCCCGCACACGCAGGATCTCAGTGTTAACGCGGCAGGGACCACGCGGACTGGAAGGAGGAAGAGGGGGGGTTCTGGTCGGTTTGCTTGGCTCTGGAGGAAAATTGGCACCAGTGTCCAAACCTGTTCTTCTCTTTGTCCTGAATTCTCTGACCAGCTTGCCGCTGCAATTCTTTGGAGCAGCCCCTGGCAGCTGTGTTGGGTTCATCTGACATTTTCCCCTAAACCCCTTTTCCCCGCTCCCTGTGGAGGGTCCGGGGTGCCAGCTGCCACCACCTTTGTTCCTGTCCAGAGCTGCCACTGTGAGTTTTGTCTGCTGCCACCCCTCTTTTCTCCAGTGGTTTCCCACCGCCCCCCTGCTGGCCATCAAAGGCAAAGGGTGACCAACAATTTGGACTGTTTCTGTTCTGCTGTTCAACAGTTACTGTTTCACATTGCTGTTTACATTCTATACAAATACATATATATATATAATTCTTGTCTCCTTATAAGCCTTCTGGTCTTGCATTGCTAAATTTAAGATAACATCTGTCCAAACTGGGACACAAGTCTTAGGTTGAAAATGTTTTTGAAGTCGTGAAAGCACAGAAAATGTTTTTATTAAGAGGCAGAAAATAATTCATAAAGGAGGGAATTGTGGTGACCTGTCAACTACATCTTAAACTCCTAAGCAAAACTACATGTGTCAAATGGCCAGGAAGGGGCATTGTTTTGCTCTTATCACTCACTTGTTTTTCAGTCAAGAAGAGAGTATGTTTATTTTTCTTTATCATGGTTGCATAGTCACTGTGCGCTCTTTTTTTTTTTTTGCAAGAATATATGTGGTGGTTCAAACTGGCCCTGGGCCTCATGGTGTCAGCACCAGCCATTATCTTCACTTTTAATTACAAAATAATGGGCTGGGACAACTTGGTACTTTCTGATCTCTCCTGGTGAGGTGGTGAGTTGAAGCATTCCAGTGCCTTCCTGTCCTGAGTGCAAGTACAGTGAGCTGGAATGATTAGGCATCTCCTCAACTGTACCTGAAGCTCCTGTTGCCCGGGAAACACACCCACAACTCCTCCTGCCTGGATCATAGCTCACTTTGATGACTGCTGAGACTACCTGACAAGAAAAATGGCCACAATTAAAACGTACTGACCAAAGTCAGTCATCTTTCACCCCTATAAATATCGATCCTAAGTGAGGCCTCTTGGTGCTCTCCAGCATCACAGTGGGCTGTGCTTTGGCATCTCTTCCTGAGCTGGAGAGCCTCTTAGCCACTCTGACCATCCCCTGGTAAAGCTGATGGAGGAAAAGACCATCTGCCTGCAAAGGCCAATGGAGGGAAAGACCATCCACTTGTAAAAGCCAATGAAGGGAGATGTAATGAACTGTAACAGGATTTTGTAAAATCCTAAAGACAATATGATACTAGAATTTACTGATTTGCAGAAAGAGAAACACAATCATAGCTTGATGTCTATATCTGTATGTGTGTGATTTGCTTAGAAAAGTTTGTTGAATCCTTATCCAAATCACTGAATTGATTAGAAATGATTATTATTGACTGATTAGGCATTGCTATGAAATCACACAGCCTGATCTTATAATTCACCATAACAGTGTTGCTAAATTTTAATCTGCTGCAAACTTAAATTTATATGGGACCCACAATGCCATGTTAAATACTACCACTTGAATCCTTGTACCCACATTATTTTAGTCATGAATAATTGACCAAGTCACAGACTAGTATTGGCTCTAGCTGCACCTAGACTCCTCTCTGAGCATCTTAGAGAGCAAAGAGACCCACTCTGAAACTTGTGGCTCAAAAGGAGTGTCTCCTTTACCCTTTTAATTCCCAGTCTCCATGTAAAATCATTCTAGCCTAACCCCAAATTGATTTCCCTTTGTATTATTTCTCCCACATAGTGAGTGAACTTTGCCACTGAATTTTGTTAGTCATGCTTTTACAAATTCATAAAATAGCTTTGGCGAATAACTTTGACAGTGTTTCTTTAAGTGACTTAAAACACTTATCTGAGACAAATTGGCATAGTTAGCAGGATCCTAAATCAGGATTCTGCAACAAGTGAAAAACCTCATCTGCAACAATATAATATGCAAAAATTGAAGATGTAAATTGGAAGACTGAATATGCAATACTTTTCAAGAAGTTTATTCCTTTATAGAATCACAGAATCAAAGAATGAAACATCAGTGTGCTATCAACATTTTTCTCACACTAAATCCAAAACACAGCACTGTACCAGCTAGTAGGAAGAAAATTACCTCTGCCCCAACTGAAAGCAGCACACTGCCATTCAAATCTTTTGCATTTAGAACTTTATTTAAAAAGTACAAGACAGAGGCAAAATATTTTTTACATCTATTTGTTCTATTTGCAAATCTCCTTGCAACTGTCTGTAAAATTATAGAAAAAATATTTTTTCCTTTCAGGTACATTATGTTATAAAGGGTCTTTTCATTATATATTGTATAATAAACAGTCTTTTTGTATATTTTTTTAAAAAGGTTCATACCTGTAAGTTTAGAAATTATTTAAGCTTAATAAATATGCTGCCTTGTGGATGGAGCACATTAATAGTCAGCAGCCAGCTGAGAATATAGAACACTTAGAGACCTCTGAATCTGGATATTAATACTTGGCAGAATTATTCAGTTTTGCAATTTACTA
>VYZU01020465.1:0-16708 GCA_013401355.1 Ceyx cyanopectus | reverse complement strand
CCCCCCCCCCCCCCCCCCCCCCTTTTACTTGATCAGGAATTGAGAACTTTTTCATTTCATGGTTGCTAAGCTCAAGATGGAGTCCGACCACCACATCATCCAGCAGACTGTCTCTGTTGGTAAAGAAGTCCAGCAAGGCACCTCCCCTGTTGGGCTCACTCACCAGCAGAGTCAGGAAGTTCTCTTCCACACACTCCAGGAACCTCTTGGACTTTTTTTTTTTCCTCTCAGCATGATAATGTAAAAGGATGGACAAACTAACAAAATGGTTAGCAGAGGGAAAGGGATATAATACACTTCAATGTATTTCATATTAACTATGCTTTCAGTAAAAGACTGCACCAGCATACTGAAAATCCAGCATTCCCTTGTGGGTTAGATAGATAAAATTACCTTTTTCAGGTTTTAATTTTAAACTTGAATTTATGGAACACTAAGCCACGCTCCATTAAAGATAGCATTTGCCAGTTTAGCCAGCAAAGCATGAATGCTTATGAGCTTTCAGAAGTATATTTTTTAAAGAAGAAAAGTCACTGGAGTCAGCCTTTTCCATTGTTCATGTAGTTCTCCTTTTGTCAACTCTTCACAAATTCACAGATATTATTATTTCTCTTCAGAAAAGAATTGGCATAAGAAGTAGTACAATCTGTTCTCCTTAAATCATCCAGTGATTTTACTTTTTTCCTTATTCTTCAGTATATAAGGGCTCTTTTGCAAGGGGAAAGGACAAAGTATAAGTCAGAGGACTTTGGTGACTTTCCTTCTTTTTTTTCTTCTTTTTTCTTTTTCTTTTTAGTTTAAATACACATTCAGATAAAACCACAGATTAGATCAAAGTCCTACCATGTCCAGTAGCCCTGCCCAGCCTGTCTGATACTGAATGTCACAGAAGAACAACTACTTGGACGAGATGAATGTAGTGTTATTTCCCCAGAATAACCTTTCAGTCTGCAGCAAATTGCAGCTCAGGGATTTCTGAAACCAAAAACATAGTCTTGATATTTACAAGTCCTCAGTGGATTTGTTCCATTGCTTTTCTGAACTCATGTAAACTTTCAGCATTCAGAACATTCTGCTGTATAATCAACTACCACTTTTTATTCAGTGCTGAACTGACCACCTGCTGGTTTCATTTGTTATCCCTTAATTACTGTATTGGAGAAGAAGAAAAAAAAAAAAAAAAGGAACAGACTGTTCCCTCTTTCTACCTCAGTTATATTTTCTCTCAGCCACCTCTTTTCTAACCCAAATAATTGTGCAGAAGTTTCAGAACCTCCCTAACACCTTCTTATGTATCTTTTCCAGTTATACCCAGAAGTCTATTTCAATGTCAAGAAACAGGAACCAGGAATAGGCACAGGATACTGAATGTTTTTATTTGCTTTATTTCTTCTATATTATACCTAACATGTTATTTTCATTTTAGGATAGTACTGAGAATTGAGGTACTAGGTTAACCATAGCATCCACCAGGGTGCTAAAACCTGATTCCTAATTGGGAACAGAAAGCTCAGAAGCTTTCATTTTATATGTACAGATAGGATTACCTTTTATCTTGTGTGCCTCACTTTACATTTATCTACACAGTTTCATCTGCCATTTCTTTCACTTGGTCCTTCAGCTCATAAGAGTTCTCTGCAATTCTTTGAAGTTTGTCTTTGTCATTAATATCTTGACATTCTAAGGACTGTCAATAAACTCTCTATAATTTTGACCATTATAATGTTAAAGATTAAACATTGATCAGCACTTGTTCAAATACAGACATCTCTCTAACAACACCCATACTCCACACTGAAAACTGATCATCTATGTCTATATTCTTTCCACATCTTAACCAACTGTTTATCAATGCAAGGACAAGAATATGCAACTTAGGGCAACTCTGTGGACATCTTCATTCTTTGAAGCCCCTTTAATGCATGTTAACCATCAAGCACCTTTTTAAATGAAGGCAATCTACATCATTGGGATTGCTTTTATTCACTTGCTTTTTGGCTACTCAAAAAATCCCTGAAAAATTAATGAATCATAACTTTCCTTCAGAAATAGTGTGATAGTTCTTTCTCCTTTTGAATCCATTTCTGCAGTGTCTCCTCTAGAGTCTTGTCAGTGATTCTCCTGGTCAAAGGGTCAATAGTTGATGTACACTGATAGAGGTTCAGCTTGCTCTTCAGACCCCAACTAAAGAGCCACAAAACTAGGAAAGAGAAACCACGGCAAGCACTTAAAGTGAAAGAAAACCAAACAAACAACAAATGGCAAGTAGAGTCTTCCAAATGAGATATAAGGAAGGAAAGAAAAAAAAGGAAAAGTTAAATCAATAAAGTTTTTTCTTTATACCATAGCTTAAATCCAGCTCCACTTTTATGTATTACACATTCATTAGTCATGGCAAGTCTTTGATCTTAACTAATAGACAAAGGCATAGAAGAGCAGAGTATTGAAAAGATCCATTTTGTCTCCTTGTACTAGTGATGACATTTGTTCCTCTATTACCATACAAACAGAGTCAACTATAATAGCACTTGCAAATAGCATCTCATCCAAATACACTGGGTATACACAATATTTGCAAAATATCTGACAATAACCATCAAAAGCTGGACAATTTCACTGGAACAAAAAAATTGGAGAAATTTGTTCTGCCAAGATTGATACTTTAATAAGCATAGTCAAAATTACATATTTATCTGCAAATGAACGTTTTTTTAATCACATCTAGAAATTATCTCTTTTTCTAACATGATTAAGTAGTCTCAGTTTGCTAGTACTTGCTCATAAGTCTTTGGTGAACAGATGTTCAAATAAAGTTTAGAGAGTTTATTCTTCTCTTAACATTGTAGTGGCATGGAAATGGAAGTACTTACTGAGTTAATTTTATTTATTGTGCCATTAATTCTACATTATTTAACTGGTTTAGGATGATGCACCTTATCATCTCCCCCAGACAATACAACCCCAGTTAAAGATTATATAAAAGTGCAAGTATCTACTTCAAGATGCAACAGAAAATTCTGAGAACATTGTTTGTGTCTCCATTTAATTACGGCTTAGATTCTTAATAAATAAAAATGAAATATTCATGCCTGAATATAAAAATTCAGACAATAAGACAGTGTCAGTGAAGATACATGGGTTTTGGGTTTTTTTCTGGGGTACAACAACAGTCACATAAGGAACTGTTAGAAAAAATGATTGTTCTTCTTTCTCCCAAATATCAGAGAGAAGATCTGAAGTCCAGTTTTCTTTAAATGTTGTCTCTCTCACTTTTTCCCACTTATGAACCATTTAGGTTGGAGAAGTCTGAAGGAAGAACTTATATCACCCTTCATAACTACCTGAAAGGAGGTTGGAGCAAGCAAGGGAACAGCCTCTTCTCTCTAGTTGACATGTGACAGGATCAGAAAGAATGGCTGCAAACTGAGCCGCAGGAGGTTTAGACTGGATATTAGGAAACATTTATTCACTGAAAGGGTTATCAAAATTGGAATGGGCAACCCAGGGCAGTGGTGGAGTCACCATCCCCGGAGGCATTTAAACAGTGTGTGGACGTGGTGGTCAGGGACATGGTTCAGTGGTGAGCATGCAGTGCTGGGTAGAAGGTTGGACCAGATGATCTTGAAGGTCTCTTCCAACAAAAGACATTCTGTGATTTAGGGAATGTTCAAAATTCATCACTCATCTTTCTAATAGCACCATCTGAAAGAGTGACATAAGCTGTTGCAGAAGAATCTTGGTAAAATAGATGCTGGAGAGCAAGTGAGTCAATGATAATGGTCTTATCACAAAAGCTTGGAGTTCACGCTGAGGTTTCAGTATACATTAACAGGTTAGTCAAATCACGCCCTTCTTACAGATTGGGCTGCTGGACATATATGGCTGCAAAACACTTATCTACTCTGTACCAGGATAGCAATAGTAGCCTTTGGCAACAGCACAACACAGGCATTTGCTAAGTAAACATGTATCTGTGCTACAGTAATTAGTAAAACGTGTCCCTAGCTTACCTTTACTGTCTTTGGAAGCAAATCGATATTAACTGAAGTAGAGTTCAGTTAATTATGTGTAAGAGCCTCCACAAAAGGATTAATGCAAAGTAACTATTCTACTTCATAAGGTAATTCAGATTATTCACTTTTGTGTCTTTCCCACATAAAGAAGCTGTTTCTAAATCAATCACCCTATTGCCCACTTAAAAGGACTTTTAAGAATATGTGGTTTAGAAGCACAAATAATTCCATCAAGTCCAATAACTCCACTGATGTGCTTAAGGTATTAACCTCTAAATGAACTAAATTAGGCCTTATGCATATTTTGCACACCTTTCTTTTTCCCTTGGCAACACAAACTTCTACATTAGTATTCAAAGAAGCTGTGTATTTAAGTGTTCTATTCTAGGGAACACTTAACATCTTATATTACTGCCAGCATACTTAAAAACCTGTCCTTTTAAGACAAGTGATGAAGGCAAAATAAAAATTATGGTTTCAAACTGAGATTACTAGGATATATCCTTTGGTTTCTGTTGTGAGGCAGTTTGATCAAATCCATGTGGCCTTCCCTTCCAGTCACAAATCTCCAGGAGATGACTGGAAAGCAGTGGTTTTAATCACAACTTTCAATTTAAATAATAAGCTAAAGANGAGATTTGTTTGTCAAATATGCATATCCTCAAAATGTACCTACTCAATAAGGAGCAGGAACCAAGAAGAAAAATTCTTAATGCTAAGGATCATGTTTTGAATGAAGAGGAATCAGTTACTCCAAACTCTACTGAAAGACTATAATTTTAATGGTCTTGAAGCACATCGTAGTACTTTTATGGATCTTCCAGTTGCCCATGTATCCAATCAGCCCAACTTCCTAAGGTTTTAATCATCAGTCCTTCTAACTGAAGAGGTGCTTATCCTACACTGACAGCCTTTGGACTCTCCTAGAGCCTGAGTGCCCAAAGGCACAGGCTGAAGCTGCAGCTATAACAGTAGTATACTGTGAAACCATCTGTGCAGTCTCACAGCAACTCTTCATTTAAATGTCTTCAAAATGCCTTCTTCGNTAGTATTCAAAGAAGCTGTGTATTTAAGTGTTCTATTCTAGGGAACACTTAACATCTTATATTACTGCCAGCATACTTAAAAACCTGTCCTTTTAAGACAAGTGATGAAGGCAAAATAAAAATTATGGTTTCAAACTGAGATTACTAGGATATATCCTTTGGTTTCTGTTGTGAGGCAGTTTGATCAAATCCATGTGGCCTTCCCTTCCAGTCACAAATCTCCAGGAGATGACTGGAAAGCAGTGGTTTTAATCACAACTTTCAATTTAAATAATAAGCTAAAGATGGCAGTTGCTGTCCAGTAAGGATATCGCCTTCCTTAAACTATTCCATTAGTAAATTATGTTAGAAATAAGAGAAAGAAAGCATGTACATTTAGTACATTAAATNAATCAGCCCAACTTCCTAAGGTTTTAATCATCAGTCCTTCTAACTGAAGAGGTGCTTATCCTACACTGACAGCCTTTGGACTCTCCTAGAGCCTGAGTGCCCAAAGGCACAGGCTGAAGCTGCAGCTATAACAGTAGTATACTGTGAAACCATCTGTGCAGTCTCACAGCAACTCTTCATTTAAATGTCTTCAAAATGCAACACTGACGAGTCCTTTCACATCTGCTCAGTAGGTGATAAGAGAGAGTTTTACCTCAAACTGTGGCCCAGATGTATTGGACATGAAATGAATTACTCGTCCTTTGATTTAATTTTAGAATGAGAATTAATGGATCAGCTCACCCATCTGTTAGCAGACATGGCACTTGCTGTGTGGCTTCTTCTAGTCACTCAATGATACTAAGATACAGCAGGGCCATTCAAGAACCTCCAAGGAATTTTCAGGCCACAGGTCACTCAGCTTTCTTAAGAGTTAATTTTCTGTCATCATTGGAAAAGCCTGTACTGTTCTCTTCCAGCCCTCTCTTTCTCTGTGTCCATCCCTGGATAAAGAAAACTTTCTTTCTGGAAAAAGAAAACTTTCACAGAAAGTTGCTGTTTCACTGTCACTTCTCTCTCCTGATACTGCCTGAACAATTTTATTCTCATGCACATACATCTTCCTATTGCATGCAATTGTGTATCTAAGGAGATAATGCAAGTGTAATGACCAGTTCCCAGCCTGTCAAAGTTATTCCAGTGTTACAGGTCAGTGACTCTCCTATTCCTCCTCTTCACTGAGCTGATTGTTATAAACTCACCCTAGAGACTGTTAAGTTGGAAGGGAGCAAAGGTAAACCAAGAAGCAATTAAACCAGAAATTATGTAGTGAAAAAAAGTCTGGGAAGACTGGCAAAGCAGTTCACATCAGCACAAGAAGGTGACCGGTTACACTGTGAGAATCCATTTTATAACATATTTTATACATTCATCTTCACTCCACTTACTGTTCCTACTTACTCTAAACCTCAGTTTGCTCTGCTTCATTTTTTCCTTTTCCCTGTGGAAAAAAGTGAAGGTGAGAAATCAGTACATTGTGCAGCTAGAGATAAATGGGTTATCTACCTGAAACTTAGAAATCTGTCATTTAAGCACCAGAAAAAGGATGGTATGTCTGGTTTCAGACTTTTTTCTTTATCTAGAAAGGCAGGAGATACTCCAGAGGAGTGTTTTACAGTTAGGCAGAAAAAAAAAACCAAACCAAAACAAAAGAAAAGCAACAACCAAAAAAGAACAAGCAAATAAACAAGAAAATCAGGCTACAAAGGCATGAGGAACAGCAAATTTGTAGAGTTCACTGTCATTTGGAAAACCTCCATGGAGCATTTACATCACTTACATTATGTTTACCAATTCCTCATAGAGCTTAGGAACAACCAATGTCATGGCTTCAACATCAGAAGTAATTTCTAGTGCAGAGAGGAATGACCACATGCCAGTGCACAGACTAAAAGGTACCATACGTAAGGTAAGAGCTCAGCCAGCACTGGTAGAATTCCAACTACAGCCTAGTACTCATCTGTCAATAGCTGAATGACAGCTACCTCTTCCAGAGAAGAATGACCAATCTACTTAGCTGAAGAAACATATTTTGCAAGCAACCTGTTTAGACAGGCCTTTCTGCACTCCCCCAGAAGAGAGGGATGAAGAGAGCTGAGGAAGAGCATTAGAGGTGCTTTCTTTTTTCCCTCTCTTGACCATCACAGGAGTCTTTATTCCAAAGGATTACAAGGACTCTCCTTTGTAGATGAAACTCAGTGATTTCTGACAAAAATCAAGCCGTTCCTTGACTTGCACTGCAGATGGACATAGGGCTGTCCTGCACTCAAAAGCTCAACAAAGAGAGCAGGAGGTAAAAGAGAACAGCATTACAAAAACAAATTTATAATTAAATTCTGCAAATACTAGGCTGAAACCTCTCTGCTCTTCTGTCCATACAGGAATTAACAACACGAGGAAAAATAAATAGCATTCTTCTTCAACAAAACAGTTCCAGACACTTTTCCAGACCCTCAGTAATTATTTTTTCACCTGGAGAGTAATAACCTGCCACAATGAAAGGTTAAAAATCCATACATGGATCCATTTCTAGTAACCATGCCATCAGAGTTCCAAAAGAAACGCCAGAACTTAGAGTATGCTTCACTGATCCTCTTTTTTTTATTCAGATGACCTGCTTAATTAATATTCAGAGTTTATTTCTTATCATGTTGATGAACTCTAGAGGTCCCTTCCAACCCCTACCATTCAGAAGTCTAAAGGTCCCAGATAAAAGTAGAGCCTATTTGTGCTGTGTAAGAATACCTGGAAAGATATGCCAGTGAAGCATGATAAGAGGAAGAGTTGCCTGGATCAGAGAGGTTAAAGTAAGCCAAGTGGTACAGAAGGGAGCAAAGTGAGTGTCATTCATGTCTGGTCACCTTTACCTACTCAGGCCATGTAGAATCACAGAATGCTTTCTTTGGAAGGGACCTTCAAAAGTCATCTAGTCCAACCTCCTGCAGGGAGCAGGGACACCAACAACAAGCAGGTTGCTCAGAGCCCCATTCAACCTGACCTGGAATGTTTCCAGGGATGGGGCATCTACCACCTGTCTGGCCAAGCTGTTCCAGTGTTTCACCATCGTCATTGTAAAAAATTTCTTCCTTATATCAAAGTCTAAATCTCCCCTCTTTTAGTTTAAAACCATTAACCCCTGTCCTATCGTAACAGGCCTCAATAAAAGGATCGTCCTAGTCTTTTTTACACCCCTTCCCCACCCTTTAGGGATTGAAAGGCTGCTATGAGGTCTCCCCTGGAGTCATCTATTCTCCAGGCTGAACAGGCCCAACTCTCTCAGCCTGTCTTCAGAGCAGAGGGGTTCCAGCCCTCGGATCATTTTTGTGGCCCTCCTCTGGACCTGCTCCAACAGCTTGTCTTTCCTTTGCTGAGCGCTCCAGAGCTCTTTGCAGTGCTTCAGGTGGGACCTCACCAGAGCAGAGTAGGGCACCAGAATCCCCTCCCTCAACCTGCTGGCCATGCTGTTTTTGATGCAGCCCGAGATAGGGTTGGGTCTTCTGAGCTGTGAATGCACATCATCACTCTGTATAAGTAGTAGCCATTGACAGGTATTACATTGATTAATTGATTAATATTGTCATGACTTACTCCACCTGCTTCTTTCATGTTCCAAAGTTTTCAATAATTTTAGTGGTCAAGCAAAAAAAAAAGTTATTCTCACTATGAGGGCTACTTGAAGTGATGTAATATGGCATCATCACATCATGCAGAGCCCACCAGAGATATGAATACTGATTCCAGATTTCTGGGGGCCCCAATTCAGTGCCCACAGCACTGTACTCCTTTTCTTCCAGAACAAGCTTTGGCCTGTGAATTTCAGGAAGTCACTGTAATTTCACATAAGAGGCAGAGTATCTATAACTGATATACGGGGAAGAGTCGTCAGGCTTTTGGAAGTCTCTTGGAACAGAGCTCAATACTATATAAGCAGTATAGACACATAATTTCCTTTAATGTAATAAACCTTTTTCCTGAGAGAGCACAAACGTGTACAGTGAAACAGAATTAGCCAAGTAAATTGCATTTACTTTCTTCAGACTAAGACAGAAGATAAATATTTAGAACTGATTGCAGACGCTGAGTTTATCCAATACTTGGTGCAAATTTACTGGCCAAGATTCTTTGATTCTCCTGGACACCAGAAGAGTCTACTCCCTTTCCAGTCAAGAATATCTAGAAAAGGCATCATAATGTCATTTTAGAATTAATGGAAATAAATGTATTTTCTACCTTTTGTAGTGTTTTAAGGTCCAAGCAACCTAATATAATACCTAATACGAGAATGACACCAGGTGTGACAAGAACACCTAGTATGAAAGGCAACGACACCTTATAACAATCTCTTTCCAATTTTTGTACAGAATTAGCACAACATTTTTTCTTTTCCTGTGTGGTGTAAGATACCACAGGAAAAAAACAACAACCAAGAAACAAACAAAACAAAAATGTCTCTCTCAGCCCCTGTTCGAATTTAGAAATTGGAAACTTGAGACATTTTCATTTGCACTAAAAGAAGTAATAGCAAGATAACATCTAGCATGTTTGAGCAATACTGAAAGATGCAGTAGGTAAGGAGGTCTTTGGACTTTCAATAGACATGATTGTCTGGAAGCATAAGAAACCTGGAGGTTTTGACTGTCATTCCCCACAGTTGGTGAGATACTGCATTATGACTGACAATGTTAGAAAAGGCAACTCTTAGATACCTGTTGGGGCTACAGGGACACAGACTGTAGCATAATCTGTTCAAGTGTGAGAATTAATGTCCCTTTCTGGAGTGATGAATGGGATTGCAGTCCTTGTTCTGGGATAACCTCAAGGTTCTAAAGTCCATGTCCCAAAAGTTACCACAGTTCAGCCTGAAAAAAGTTTGGAGACATGAGTCAGGTGCTCCTACCCTGTCCCAAAAGAGCAGAGCAATGCAGATCCTTTGCCTACCTCTATCATTTTGTCACGGTTTGGAGTCAGGGCAACCCCCAGACCAACAACAGATGCTCTCTTTTAACCCCCCTCCCTCCCCAAAGGGGAGAGAAAAGGAATAAGGGAGAGAGACTTAGTGATTAGAAAAAGGAACTAGAACAATTTAATTAAAAATGAAAATTAAATATATACAAATATGTACAAAGCCAGTGCCGAACCCCACCCCCACCCCCCCCCTCATGGTAATTACATCAACCTCACGGATGCTGTGGAGGAGCTGGACTCTGTCACCGGGTCCTGGGAGCGAACACAAGAGCCAAAGCCAAAGGGGAAGAACGGAAGCAAAAAACGATGAGAAGGGATGAAAAAGGGCCGAAAAAGAACTAAAAAGGGAGGAGTCTCTGGACCCCTGAGCTTATATACTGGATATGACGTGTATGGGATGGAATACCTCGTTGGTCAGTTTGGGGTCACCTGTCCTGTACGTTCCTCCTTGCAGGTGTGGTCTTTCACTTTTTTTCTGCACCCCCCAGTGCAACACACAAACTCTAGAAATGGCCTTGGTTTGCATTCCATCCCTGGTAGTAACTGTAAACATGAGGTGTTATCACTGCTAGAATCAGACACTGTCTGCAAAACATGCTGCTAACTCCAGAAAGTGCAGCTAGTTAGAAAACCTGAGCTGAAAAGTAAAATCACTTTACAGAATTTTCTCAGTTTTCACACAAACCAGGACACATTTCCAGTACTTTGCAAGAAAAAAACAATGCCCCATGTATGTTCACTTACAAAAAGAATAGAAATCACTATGGATAGAAATGGTAAGTTGCTCCAAACTACTGAGGAACATAGATACATATTAAGGAAAGCCTTAATTAAAATACACCTTTTGTCAAAATCACATTGCCATGTTTTTTCTGATCTTGCATCCCCATCCAAGACAACAGCTGGGAGAACAAAGGAAAATACCTAATCCAACAGATTGTCTGGGTTTGAGTGAGAACAGAACTAATTCTGTTCAGTGATTTCATTTTTCAGCTCAGCTCACTCACTGCACTGTCTGAAGACAGCAGCCTGTTCTCACAGGCAGTAGCTGCTTCTAACAGTGAGAACACCCTGTGTTTAACACTTACTACCAAGGCTTGGTGTGTAGACCAAGTCACTGCTGGATCTTGGGCACCACGTTTGGGGGTGCAGAAAGTGAAAGGCCACACCTGCAGGGAGGAGGGGACAGGAGAGGTGACCCCAAACTGACCAGTGAGGGATTCCAGGCTAGATACAGCATATTCAGGATCACTCCCCCTCAGAGCACCAAGGAGAACTGTCCATTCTACCTTCAATTCCTGAATCCAGCTCCTGAATCCCATACCAGAATCCAGCTCCTGAACACAGCTTCTGTCTGCTGTGGGGCCCAGTCTGGTACTCTCCCAGTGTCACCTTCACAGCATCAGTGACGGTGATGGAATTACCATCAGGGGGGTTGGGTTCATTACTGGTTTTGTACATAATTGTATATATTCCATTTATTATTTTATTTTTCACTAAAGCTGTTCTAGTTTCCTTTTGTAATCGCTAAGTCACTTACTCCCTTTCTATTCCCCTTTGGGGAGGGAGTGTGGTTAACAGAGAGCATCTGTTATAGGTCTAAAGGACTGCCCTGGCCCTAAACCGTGACACGGGCTCCTTCAAAAACAAAAATCCTATTAACACTTGTGTAAAATGGCCAATATTTTAGACAACCAAAATCTCAGTAGTTATTATAATGTGCCTTCTAGGATAAACCTGTAAGAATGAGGGCAACATTACAGACAAGATCAGTAAAAACAGAGTGCTAGCCACTTGGCTCCTGGCCAACACCACAACTGAGTGTTAGGCAACAGCCTACTGTGAAACTATTAGGCTAAATTTTACAGAGGATGGCACCAGAGCAAAGCCTTTCCCATACCAAGAAGTCAGATGGAGAATATACACCATCTCCACTAACCCTGGAGAAAGTAACACTGTGCTAATGGTTTTTGCTGAATTCAAAAGAAATGGCAGGATAAATCTGCTGAAAGAAATGTTATTCTACACTGTGCTCATTAGAATGATAATACATAATGCTCATTAGAAGGACATCCACCAAGGTCTTGAATTGCCTATTTGAAAATGTTGAAGAAGCTTTGACTTAGAGAGGTATCAAAACTTGCCTGTTTGGGTTTCTTCATTTGTTTGTTTTTCTCTTTTTTTTTTTTATTTGTTTGTTGGTTGGTTGGTTTTGTTTTTAAACTAATAGAAAAAAAAAACCACGAACAACACCTTGAAGCATTATATCTGATACTATGTGACTGGGATTTTTTTGTTTATTTGTGTTTATCTCTTGCCTCCAAAACCACGACAGGCATACCTTATACTTTACACAGCTTTGTCTTGCAACCTAATACCTGTAGCATTTATTTCCCAACCTTTTATACTAGCAACTGCTGAGCTATCTCTCTGACCTTGACTGCATTACATTCAGTGAGAACAGCATGGACCTCAGACATACACACTGCAAGAAAAATAAAATCACAGCCTTTTTATTTGTCATTATTTGTGCATTTCTTATTTTTTATTCAAAACTGCTTAAAGTAAATCTATTGATGATCCTTCCCACTACCAGATAATTGTAGTCTACTGGGTCCAATATGCAGAGTGTATCTGCTGAGCATACTGATGTTCATAGGGAAAAATGGTTTCTATGAGGTTAGTTTTCTGCCAGGTTAGCTCTTGGAACTGAGCACCACTGCACATGTAGGATAGGATATCACTTGGGAAAAGAGGGAAAGAAGCAGGTTGATATTCATTAGACCAGGTGTGTAATTAATCTGTATCTTTCACAACAGACACAAGGTTTCAGGAAGACTCCACCAAACCTGAAGGGACCTGGTCACTGAAAATTCAGCTTTGCACTGCTATGGCTCGGAACTTCACATTCCTTCTATTTGATGTGTCATCACACTGAAGTAAGGAAAGTGGTCAAGAGATGCTGTGAGAAGTACAAATACATCAGTATTACTCTTCCAGGTAAAGCCTGGCTAGAACCAAGACAATTTTATTCCTTCTGTATGACTCTATTCTCCTCTTCTTCCTTCTCACTCATTGCTTTACATTTGTTACATTAAAATCATATTTTATGTTTTAGAATTATTATAGAAGCTATTTTTTAAAACTGCTAGATGGTGCTAGAATATATACATATGTAATACTATTTATTATGGGAGAAGGAGAAAAACGCAAGCAGACTTTCAGCTGTAACCACATCAGGGACCAGGTCCAGGAGATGAACAGACCTTGTATGCCACTCAGAACATGCAGGTCACAATTCTATACATACATAAATACAACTATATTAATTCTATATTCCCAAATTCAAGCCTTCCTGCATAAAAAAGAGAGTCTTCCAGACACTATTGTCTTCCTTATCAATGCAAATATTCTTGGAAGAAGAAAAGAGGAAGCAGAAGAAGAAAAGAAGAAGCAGAAGAAAACAAACAATCAAACAACAAATCAGAAGAAAAAAATCTACTCCAAAGAAGGTCTACAGCAAAATATGACAAACTTGTCCATGGCTCATGTTACCATTCTGGTATTAGTGAATTTGGAGTGACTAGTGTGGGGAAGTTTAAACATGATATATGAATATATGTGATTATTAATAAGAGATGCTGTTAAAAAGAAGTACCATAACATACAGAGGAACATAGAGACACTCAGGAGCAACTGGGATTACACAGTAAAGACTGTCCATAATCTACTAGAGTTTCAATATGAAAAAAAAAAAAAAAGACATTTTAAAATTATATTAGTATACTAGATCCTTAACACTGATGGGTAAGCACATGGACAGCAAGGGAAAAATAAAGCCTCACACAGACTAAGCCCAGGTTTAATTACTGTTCATCTTCAGAGACATTCATATCAAAACTATCACCCTAGCATTTTCCTGTCCACCAGTCGGAGCTCAAACTCTGTAACATTTAATCTTTGTAAGTATTTACCCTTTGAAAACTTTACTTTCCCTTATCCCAATATAGTGCTCATAGACAGCCTCTCACAGAATCACAGAATGTTAGGGGTTGAAAGGGACAAAGATCATCTGGTCCAATCCCCCTGCCAGAGCAGGGTCACCCAGATCAGGTCATACAGGAATGCATCCATGTGGGTTTGGAATGTCTCCAGAGAAGGAGACTCCACAACCTCTCTGGGCAGCCTGTGCCAGTGCTCTGTCACCTTCACTGTGAAAAAGTGTCCTATTAACGTGGAACCTTCTGTGTTCCACTCTCCCTGACTAGTGCTGTGCAAAGAGAGCTGGGAAACTCATTCCTAAAACCTCTCTCCTCCTCTGTAGTTTTTCCTTCCTAGAGTACCACATCAGTGTCAAGGACATCAGCTTTCCCCTGACAAATGAGAACCCTGAGTCTCCAGAGCAGTCATGGGCACACTTATAGTGATGGGCATTGTGTCTGGAAAAAAAATGAGAATTTGCCCATCAGAACTGTCTGTCATTAAAAGACAGAGTAAAGTTCCCAGAGCTGTTGATCAGACAGAGCTCTGGCAGGGGCTGCCCAGGGAGGTTGTGGAGTCTCAATCTCTGGAGACACTTAAGACCCGCCTGGATCTGTTCCTGGGTGACTTGGTCTAGGTGATCCTGCTCAGGCAGGGGGGTTGGACTAGATGATCTTCTAGGTCCCTTCCAACCCCTAATATCTGTGAATCTGTGAATTAATACTTATTTTTAAATGTATTTCTACTTGAGATTTTTAGTGAGGCTCTGACATTTCCTTGCATTGGAATCACTGCCATTGTATTTATTAACTTCTTTTTGTACTTTCAACATAAAGTATAACAGATTATTTAAATTTCAGGGGAAAAAAAAGAAATAAATAAAAATAATTGTAGTCCTGTTGCTACTTAGACTGAGGTAAGCATTTGCTCTTCAGACTAATCACAGAAAAAAAAAAAACCAAAACAAAACAAAAGAAAACAAAACCAAAAACAAAACCAACCAACCAAACAAACAAAAAAAACCAAACAAAACCAAAACAGAGAGAAAAGCCTGTAAGATTATCACATTTTACAAAAAACACAACTGCCAACAGAACTGATCAAAAAGCAGCTCTGTAGCATAATGGAATCATAGAATTGTCAGTGCTGGAAGGGACCTTAAATATCACCCAGTTCCAAACCCACTGCCAAGGGCAGGGACACCTCCCACTAAGAACAAGTTGCTCAGAGCCCCATTCAGCCTGGCCTGAGAAACTGCCAAGGATGGGGCTGCCCCCACCTCTCTGGGCACCCTGGGCCAGCCTCTCACCCCCTCCTGGGCAAGAAGAAGAAATTCTTCCTCATGGCTGATCTGAATACACGCAGCTCTAGTTTGGATCCATCCCCTCCAGTCCTGGCACTGCCCCACAGCCTAAAAAGTCCCTCCCCAGCTTTTCTGGACCCTTTCAGATCCTGGGAGCCACCAGAAGCTCTCCCTGGAGCCTTCTCTTCTCCAGACTGAACAACCCTAACTCTTTCAGCCTGTCCTCACAAGAGCTGCTCCAGCCTCTGCTCGTGGCCCTTCTCTGGACATATTCCAGCACCTCCAGGTCTCTCCTGTGCTGAGGGCTCCAGCACTGGAGGTAGCTCCAGGAGGGTGTCCCCAGCGTGGAGCAGAGGGGGAGAATCCCTCACCTGCTGCCCACGTTGCTCTGGCTGCAGCCCAGGCCACCATTGGTTTTCTGGGTGCCAGAGCTCCCTGAGGGCTCCTGTGAGCTGCTCAACCCCCAGCACCCCCAAGCCCTTCTCTCCAGGGCTGCTCTCAGCCAGTCCATGCCCAGCCTGAATTGGTGCTGGGATTGCCTTGCTCCAGCTGGGGACCTTGCCCTTGGCCTTGCTGAGCTGCATGAGGTTGGGCTGGGCCCAGCTCTGCAGCCTGTGGATCCCCTCTATCTGGATCCCTTCCATCCAGCCTGGCACCCCACACAGCTCGGGGTCGTGGGTCACTCCCTGAGGGTGCCTCGGTGCCTGTGGCCTGGCCAAGATGCTGAACAAGACTGGTCCCAGTGCTGATCCCTGAGGAACTCCACTTGTCTCCAATGGGACACAGACCTATTGACAGCTGCTCTTTGGAAATATCTTGCAAGACAGTGTCAAAGGCTTTGCTCAGGTCCAGGTAAATGACATAAGTAAAATTTCTATTAGCTATTATTATAGTTATTTTTAGGTAAATGGTTGTATCATGAGAGAGAAGCTCCTTTTAAATACAGTGGCGAGAACTTAAGTACACATAAAACATCGAAATTCTGAGAACTACTGCCACTGGATGGTCTACAGAACTTTACAGACATTATGATTCCCCAGATCACACAGCTAATAAAATCAGTATGTCATTATCTGATTTTCCAAATCACAGTCAAATCATCAGAGGAAGTTCAGGTGGTAGAAGAAGATCAAGCTCATCTGACATTCATCATTGAAGACTGTTATTCCTAAAACACTCTTCATATAAGGTTAAGTCAATATTCATGTCAACACGTATATTTCCCTCATTTTGGTCAATCTGCCTGATATATATAATTACCTAAACATTAGTTGAGTGATTGTGTCTGAATAGCTATCTTTCTCCTTCACTTCTCTGCTTCTCTCCACCCTGGTGACTTCTACAGGGAAATAATCTTTTGGACATCATGGTTAGCTGTGGATTCACGTACTGGCAGCTCGGAGCAGCTTCTG